>JAJIBD010038643.1:0-64209 GCA_021461705.1 Cryptotis parvus
GGGTCCCCAACAGTGCCGGGAAGCGAGTTCCCTTCTACCTCCGGAAGCGAGGAATGGATGAAAACTCAGGAATCCGATGCAGTTTTAAAAGGCTTTACTTATCACAGGTTCAGGCATACAAATCAGCAAAAGGAAAAGCCTGGTGCTTAGGATTCCAGGCTAGAACCCCAGCCACGTGTAGGCCAAGATGGCGGCCACCACATGTAAAGGCCTTGTAAAAGGAGAAGACAAGACTTCCAAGAAGGGTGAGCACTCACAAAGAGAGAGCCCAAAAAAAAGCCACGAGAGAGGGAAACAGGCTAGGTTTATACCCCTGCAACTCAGACCTTCCTCCCACTGTTATGGAAAGCAGGGAGGGTCAAATGCCCTTAGGTAATCCTTCCCTGCACCTCACCTAGGCCTTTTTTGTATGCTAATGTTTTGAGCCAAGATCTGCCTGGAAATGCCTTTATAGGGTAGAGAAGGGGGTTTTTGAGATGGCATGTCTCTGTACCAAAGACTAATACTAATGCCAGTTAAATATTTCTCCAAGCCTTCACAAGTCTCTTCTACTTCATTGTAGTTTTATATTTTAGTTGCCTTTGAGTATATCAGGGGAGCCATGCTTGTTTGCTTGGAAGCAAACAGCATTTCTCTCTGGTCTAATTACTAGGGTCCTACGTGGCCAGGCTAATATGCTGGTAAGATCTAGCTAGTCCCACGATGATTGTGGTATCATGGGAGAATATTTATACCAGCTAGTACAGCATACATGGTCAGATAAACTGCCACATTTAGACTACCCCCTTATCTACGGAAGTGATTTGCAGGCGGCGAATTCAGAGCAGATGCAGCGGCCCTTAAGAGTCCTGCAACAGGGTTCGGCTCACACCTGTTCAGGAATTATATCAGGTTGTGCTCAGGTGACCATATGAGATGGTGGGGATCAAACCGGTGGACTGTGTATAAAGCAAGCACCCTACGTGTTGCACTATGTCTCCTGAGTTTGTTTTTTTTTTTCTTTTTGGGTCACATCCAGTCATGCTCCAGGGGTTACTACTGGCTCTTCCCTCAGGAATCACTCCTGTTGGTGCTCTGGGACCATATGGGATACTGGAGATTGGACCGGGTTGGCCGTGTGCAAGGCAAACACCCTACAGCTGTGCTATCCCTCCGACCCAGCTCCTGAGTTTTAGCTTGGGTTTCTTTTGTCATGCAGAAACAATAGTTTTCAGCAGTCAAGTTTGTTTACTTCTGATTTTGTCATCGTTGCCCATGGCATCATATCATTGAAGATACCTTCAGGTTCCAGATGTTGGAGTGTTCTGCATATATGTTTCTCAGTGTATTTTATGTTTGTGGTGTTTTCTGGAGTCTGTGCAGGTGTAGGCCAGAATCTGAATAAATGCTTAGTTTGCCTTGAGCTACACAGATCTATGAAGCATAAAGGGACATAGGCTGTAGCAGGAATCCTACCTGGAAGAGAACTCTGT
Source organism: Cryptotis parvus (assembly GCA_021461705.1). Classification (NCBI taxonomy): domain Eukaryota; kingdom Metazoa; phylum Chordata; class Mammalia; order Eulipotyphla; family Soricidae; genus Cryptotis; species Cryptotis parvus. Next base: position 1,473 of record JAJIBD010038643.1, read on the forward strand.
GACCGGAGTCCGGGGCTACCTGCCATGGCAGAACAGATATCACAGGAAGGGAGATACTAATTTACATGACCAAGAGAAAAAGAGTCTTCTGCTCAAGGTAAATCAGATTCAGATGATTCTATATCCTTAAATTTGGTCATATTTGTTGATTTGGACTGATTCCCAGGAGACCTCGCTGGTCTGAGAAAAGAAAGAGACATGGAAATGTTCCTTATTGGAGGGAGCAGATGTGGAAAAAATATTAAATCTTTGAATTTTTCTTCATAATTACAGTTTCTTTTGTTTATGACTAGCTGTGGTCAGGACTTCTCTTGCTGTCGTTGCTCATTGATCTCTTGGTGGGCTCAGGACCATATGTATCGGGTACGCCGGGGGTCCCCAACAGTGCCAGGAAGCATGTTCCCTTCTACCTCCAAAGTCATCGGGAAATGGATGAAGACTCAGGAATCCGATGCAGTTTTAAAAGGCTTTACTTATCACAGGTTCAGGCATACAAGTCAGCAATAGAAAAAACCCTGTGCTTAGAATTCCCAGCTAGAACCCCAGATACGTGTAGGCCAAGATGGCGGCCACCACATGTTAAGGCCCTGTAAAGAGGGAGACAAATACAAGACTCCCAAGAAGAGTGCAAGCAGAGAGAGAGAGAGAGAGAGAGAGAGAGAGAGAGAGAGAGAGAGAGAGAGAGGAAAAGAGAGAGAGGAAGCACGTTGGTTTTTTATACCCCTGCAACTCAGACCTCCCACCATTATGGGAAGCAGGAAGGGTCAAATGCCCTTAGGTAATTTCTCCCAGCACCACCTCACCTAGGCCCTATTATATGCTAATGTTTTGAGCTAAGATCTGCCTGGAAATGCCTTTATAGGGTAGAGAGAGGGGTTTCTGAGATAGCATGTCTCTGTACCAAAGACTAATACTAATGCCAGTTAAATATTTCTCCAGGCCTTCACAAGAGTCTCGCTTCCTTAATAGTAGTTTTGTATTTTAGTTGCCTTTAAGTTATCAGGGAGCCATGCTTGCTTGCTTGGAGGCAAACAGCATTCTCTCTCTGGTCTAATTACTTAGAGATCCAACGTGGCCAGGCAAATAATGCTGGTAAGATCTAGCTAGTCCCACGATGATTGTGGTAGCATGAGAGAATATTTATACCAGCCAGTACAGAATACATGGTCAGATAAACTGCCACATTTAGACTACCCCCTTATCTACAAAGTGGCCTGCAGGAGGCGATCCAGGGCAGATGCAGAGGCTCTTAGAGGAGTCCTGCAACACATATGGGTGCCAGGGTTTGAACCCAAAATTGCTGCACATGCAAGACAAGTACCTTACCTGTGGTATTCTCTGTCCAGCCTCATGCTTATTTGTTTATTATTGCACATTTCTTCCTACGGTGACAAATCTATTCTGGAGATAGTTAAATTGTCAGAGCACATGCCTCATATTGACTAGGCCCTGACTTATATGTCTAGGTCACCAAATGGCTAGAGTCTGCAGTCTTATAAACCTGACTTGACCCACTTGGCATTGCTGGAAGTTTGACTGACCCACCAAATGCACATGCTTCTAGGTGTGATGACTATTAAAAAGGAATTTGGGGCCAGAGCAGTAAATAGCACGGCAGGGAGAGCATTTGACTTGCATACGTCCACCATGGGGTTCAATCTCATATGGCCCCCTGAGTACTGCCAGGAGTAATTCCTGAGGGCAGAGCCAGGAGTAGCCCCTGAGCATTGCTGGGTGTGATCCAAAAAAAAAAAAAAATTTGATATGCAAAGTCAGATGTGGATTCTGACATTCTTGGGGATTTTTTTTCCTTTTTTGGGTCACACTCTGCAATACTCAGAGGTTACTCCTGGCTCTGCCCTCAGAAATCAGTACTGGCAGTGCTTGGAGAACTATATAGGATGCCTGGTATCGAACCCAGGTTGGTGCATGCAAGGCAAAAGAACTACCTGCTGGACTATCGCCCAGCCCTGTTAGATTTTTATTTTATTTTATTTATTTATTTATTTTGCTTTTTGGGTCACACCTGGCAGTGCTCAGGAGTTACTCCTGGTTCTGCACTCAAGAATTACTCCTGGTGGTGCTCGGGGGACCATATGGGATGCTGGAGATCGAAACCGGGTCAACCGTGCAAGGCAAATACCCTACCCACAGTGCTATCGCTCCGACCCCCAAATTTACTTCTGTAACAATTGATGGTTCTGATTCACATAGTCTCTTTTACTCCTGTGCTCTCACTGATTTCCCTCTAGTTGACATTTGTACCATACCTGACTGTGCCCAGGATGCACTCCTGGCTCTGTGCTCAGAGATCAGTTCTGGGGGATCATATATGGTGCTTTCGGATCAAATCGGGGTCAGCTGCATACAAGGCAGTCAACTTCTCTAATGTTATACTATATCTCTCACCTTCACTTTTCTAAGCTCTTTTCCTGCAAGACAAATGAGGTGATGGTTATATCTTGCTCTGTGTAAAGCTATTTGGTTAAAGATGTGTGACAGTGCTTTCCGCTGACTCTTGGCTGGAGACTAGTACGCTGAAGAGTCTTCCTTTCAGTAGGGAACTTCCTGAATAAAAGTACTTTTATTCCTGTGCGTATCAGTATAGATTCCTTTTTGGCCAAAGCTAAGTCAAATGACACAAACAAGATTGTTTTTTGAATGGAATGAAGTCTTTTCAATATAGGGAATGAAGTCTTTCAAAAACCAGAAAACCAGGGGCCGGAGAGATATTCCATTGGGTAGGGTGTTTGCCTTGCACACGGCCGGCCTGTGCTTGCCTGGGTTTAATCCCGGCATCCCATATGGTCCCCGAGCACAGCCAGGGAGTAATTCCTGAGCGCAGAGCCAGGAGTAGCCCCTGAGCATTGCCGGTGTGACCCAAAAAGCAAAAAAAAACAAACAAAAACCCCCCAGAAAACCAGTGCTTGGCACCACAGCATAGGTTAGTGGGGATGGAGCTTGCCTTCCATGCGACTGACCTGATTCTATCTTGGCACCACACATGACACACTGAGCAAGCCGTCCACTAAGGACCACTCCTCCTAGCCCCCATATTTACTGTCTTTAGCTATTACTTTCCTACTGAGTTGATTTTTGGGTTTTTGTTTATTTCTGGGCAGGAGAAGCAGTTTTCAGGGCTCACTTCTGGCTCTTTGCTCAGAGATCACTCTGATGGACTCATGGGACTGAGTATATGTGGCTCCCAGTTGTGTGCAAAGCAAGCGCCCTACCCCTTACTATCGCTCTATCATCTTCTCATTTTATTTCTTTCACAACGCTTTGTTGTTTATCAAGCTCTGAGACTGCCTTGCTGTCTGTGTGTGACACAGAATCAATTAGAATCAACATCCTAGACATGTATCACTCTTTTATGGGGGGTCTAGCCTTGTGGGATTATGATTATAATTTTGTTATGGTTGGTGGTGGGCCCACACCCTTGATCTGTAGGACTTACTCCTGGCAGTCTGCACGGGAATCGTTACTGGTATTCTTGGGAACCATAAGAAATGCCAGGGACCAATCCCAGGTGGGTCTCATGTAAGTTAAGCACCCTACCCGCTGTACTACTTACTGTTTAGCCTCACAAAGCAAGTGGCATAACACCCTGTCTGTCTCTGTCCCTATTTGCAGCTTTCTTTTTTTTTAAAAAAAAAATTTTTATTATACCACCGTTAGATATACAAGATGTTCATGTTTTTTTTTTTGTTTGTTTTTTTTTTTTGCTTTTTTGGGTCACACCCGCGATGCTCAGGGATTACTTCTGGCTCTGCACTCAGGAATCACTCCTGGCGGTGCTTCGGGGGGACCATATGGGATGCCGGGATCGAACCCCTGCCAGCATGGGCCGGCCACGCGTGCAAGGCAAACGCCCTACCCGCTGGGCTATCGCTCCGCCCCGTCATGTTTGAATCTTGGTTCTACGGTGATCTAACACCCATCCCTCCACCCCTGCCCAGCTCCCATCAGCAATGTCCCCACTTCCCTCCCACTTAGCCCAGCCTGCCTCCAGGGCAGGTTTTTTTTTAATTTTTTTTAATATTTTGTTATATCACCGTTAGATATACAATTATAAGATGTTCATGGTTGAATTTTGGTACTACATGGCAGGTTCTTTATATCCTTTCTCTCTCTCCTCTCCTTCTTGCTTCGCTTTCCTACACATTGTAGATTGTAATATATTCTTCTTTTTTTTTTTTCTTTTTGGGTCACACCCGGCAATGCTCATGGGTTACTCCTGGCTCTTTGCTCAGGAATTACTCCTGGCGGTGCTCGGGGACCATATGGGATGCCGGGGATCGAACCTGGCCGGCATGGGCCGGCAGCGCGCAGGGCAAGTGCCCTACCTGCTGGACTATCGCTCCGGCTCCAGATTGTAATGTATTCTAGATCATGATTAGTTCCACTAGTTTGATGTACCAGGTACGGATGAAAATGGTGACTATTATGGTGAGGGAGTCTCATACGGCTGCTTCCGAGGGCCTACAGAGGTGATGGGCCAACACCCAAATCCCATCTTGCCTCCTGGGATCCTCATGGTCAGCTGAGCTAGGGAGAGCTGAATGGCCAAGAGCCCTGAGGCATTTCATGGGTGGGGCCACTAGGCCTCTGGGACGGATCAGAGAGGGAATGGGGACCCCAGCTCCATCTCCAGGAACACCCGGTGACTTCCACCTCTGAGAGCCGCCTACCTGGGCTTGAATTCGGCTGCTCTCAGCTGGTCTTGAGATCAGCATCTCTCTTGCTGGGTTCTGATGAGCGGTGGGGTCCAAACCATGATAATGGCGGCTATTATGGTGTGCGAAGTCTCATACGACTGCTTCTGAGGCCCCACAGAGGTAGTGGGCCAACACCCAAATCCCATCTTACCTGGGAACCTCATGTTCAGCTGAGCTAGGAGAGAGCCGGATGACTGCTCTCCCCCGTGCATCTGAGGTCTCTCATCTTTTTCTCTATCTCTATTTCTGTTTCTGTATTTCTCTCTCTTCTCCTATACCTTGTGACTTGCCTTACGGTTTATGATACAGTTATCTATGTGTATATTCAGTAGTGAGTTCTAGTGTGACATTATAGTTCCTCATTCCCCATCAACCTCCTCAGTTTGTTACAACTACAATGATCATTCTGGTGTATAGATGTTCTGGTGACCAGATCCTGGGAAGGATCTGGTCCTAGCCTACTCTTATTATCTAAGCCTCTTGCGCACTGTCACAGCTGTGCATCTAGTCTGCCCCTTGTCTGGTTCATCTGGTTGCGGAGGCTGCAAGCCCATAGCCACGCCCACCAGCATGGAGAGGGAGGAGCCCAAATCCCTGCTCCAATTCCGCCAGCATGGCTTCCCCCCCAACATGACTGCTTTACCCTAGGATCTATGTTGGTCTCTGCCAGTGACTGGCCGATTCCTCAGAGACTCCATGGGCTGTGCCACGTGGGCCGGGCAGCGCAGCTGTGTGTCTAGTCTATCCCTTGTCCAGTTCATCTCTATTGTTACTCTTTTTTGGAATATCGAATACACCATGAGTAGCTTCCCAGGCTCTGCCATGGCTCTGGGTTCATCCCCAGGGGACCAGTCTTTTCCTATGACAGACCATCCACCATCCAGGGCCCAACAGGACAGAGCCCTGGGGGTGTAGACAAGCCTGTCTCCTGTCTCACACCCGCCAACGCAGCCACACCTGCAACACCTTGTGGGGCAGGTGGCCCCCTATTTGCAGCTTTCAAACATATGAATTCTGTATATAACCCAAGCATCTGTGCTTTTACTTTTTGCATTCGTTTCAGATTGTCTATATGGTGAAAACTGTCAGAACATTGCATATTTTTTCTTTGCTTATATAGTTTGAAAAGACAAATAACATATGCAATTAGGTGAAGTTGCTTCTACTTTTACGTACACAACTAATCTGAAAAACATAACTTTCCTTTTCTTACTATGGTCATTCTTTCCTTGTTTCTGAGTTAGCATATGGTGTCAAGTACTTCAGCCTAATGAGTAATCTTTTAGGGACGGGAGAGATAGTACGGTAGATAGCAGCCTGCCTTTCGCATAGCTAACCTGACTACTATCCTAGGTTTCCATGTGAACATACCAGGACTGATTTCCTAAATTCAGAGCCAAGAGTAACAGGGTTTTAGCTAAACCCTGCCCCCGTCCCCCAAAAAAGAACAGAAAGGGAAAAAAGAATACCTTTCAGCATGGTATATATATTTTCTAATGATGTGAATTTTTTTTTTTCTATTTGGGTCACACCCAGCAATACTCAGGGGTTTCTCCTGGCTCTGCACTCAGGAATTACTCCTGGCGGTGCTCGGCGGATCATATGGGATGCCGGAATCGAACCCTGGCCGGCATGGACCTACCGTGTGCAAGGCTATCACTCTGGCCCCGATGTGAATGTATTTTAGTTACACATAGAAAAGTAGAGAAAATACATATGGATAAAATCTTTGCTTGCTTAATGGGATAGCCACATATAAAAAATGATTATAACCATACCTCACACCATTCACAAAAGTAATCACTGTTTCACTGTATCACTGTCTTCCCGTTCATTATCAATTGGCTCAGTGGGCACCAGTAACATCTCCATATGTCCTGTCTCATGCTAGTAGAGCCCAAGGGCACCTGCTTGCTCTAGGAACATAAAGAGCCTCAGACCATTCCATCAGGTCATGGGAATGAGGTCTAAAATTGTTACTGGTATTTGGCATATCAAATACGACATGAGTAGCTTGCCAGGCTCTGCCGCGGGGTAGCATACTCTTGTAGTCATCTCTAAATCCAGCATTTATTGATGGACTGCACGGCCTCAAGTGGCCGAGCAAGCCAGACTGTGATAGGCTGGTCTGCTGGGCGGAGTTCTGACCGAAGGGGAAGTCCAGATGTGGAAAATGGAGGCCCTCATGGAGTGGGGGGGTCGTCTGGCTTTTTAGAACCCACCATCCCTCCCGGGTGCCTCGTGGAGCGGCTGGCACAGGGAGAGCCAGTAGCAGCTCTGCCCCCATGTCTGTGAGTCTCACAAAAGTAAATTCAAAGTTAACTAAGACTTTGATATTGAACCAGAATCGTTTAATGCACTGAAGGAAACAATGGTGGGAACTCCAGGATTGAGGCTAGAGCTGTCTTCAACAAGAGGACCACAGAGGCAAAGGCAACAAAAAATAAATTCATTAAAAACCACTCTTACTGAAAGATCATATTTGCACATAATATATCAGGTAAAGGGCTACAAAGTAAGCATAGAATTTAAAAACAACAAAAAATGTTACACATTGTTGGAGGACATGTTTAGCTAATCTGGGAGTTTTGTTGTTTTGCTCACTCCCAGCTTAATCTTATTTAAGCCAATGTTCATTCTAATGAGATCTCTCTTCTATGTAAACACTGCTAGAGGGTGTGGCACTTACAGAAGTCTCCTTGATTGAATAACTTCTGACTTATACATCTACTAAGACTTCTATGTTTTCTAGATTGGGCACAGCTCCTCTTTATACCCACTGCACCCAACGTGGGACAGTTAGAATTTACCAGGAGACTACCACCCTGGCTACGCTGAGACTATAAGGAAGACTATAGGAGGGATCATACTAGTTTGCTCTAAGCAGGCGAGTATGACCCTTTCAGTACATGAGAACAAGATACTCAGAATCACCCTGGTGCAGATAATAATAAGGACCTTGTGGGTACCATCTAGATTACATGAAGCTCATGAAGTTAAGATGTATTACTTTATATCAGCCCCCTCTCTCTCCAGTGTTTTACATAAGAGATAATCTCGGGATTAGTCCTTGGTGTAACCTTTGTTTATACCTACAATAGGGTGTGGCACTACATTCTGTTTAGGGTTCTTTGTTGGCATGACAACCTCCCGATTGGATTACTTTGGTGTATATAAGGGGCTGACTTGAGGCCCCTTCACCTTTTACCTTTTGCCTTTTGGTTCCTCAGCCTTCAGCTTTTGGCTCCTGTGGCTTTTGGCTTTGGTCTTTTGCTCTTTGGCCTTTTGCTCCATCTTCTAGTGCTGTGGAAGAGCTTTTGTACTATTAAAAGCCATTTTTGGAACTGCACCGGACCTCGTGAGTTTTCATCTGTTCTCCCGGCGTCCTCGGAGGTAGAAGACAACCTCTGTCCTGACACTGTCGGGACCCGGTGGCATTCCCGACAACACATAAATGAGATAAAGAGATGAAGAGACATTTTCCCAAAAAGGTAGAAGAAAGGGCCAGCAGGCTTATTTATTCAAAAGGTCTCCTTTTCACTCATGGCAGGGGAAATGAAAATCAAAATAACTGAGATTTCATCTCATGTCAGTGAGGGTGGCACATATAATAACGTATGAAAACAGCCCGTATGAGCTGGATTGTGTTTAGAAAGGAACCCTCACCCCTGTGGTGGACTGTCATCTGCTCAGGCTCTGTGGAAATTGGCGCATAGCTCTCTCTAGGAATAGAACTGCCATTTCAACTCACAGTTCAGTGTACCTGTACCTTTTCATATTTGGTCATGTGTTTTACGAATGTCTTCTATTATTTAGTTATTTTGCCACGTTGAGAATCCCACTTGTAATACATAAATTTGTTTTGCCAAAGTACTTGATTTAGTGAATGGATGGTGGAGCCAACTAGTCTACTTTAAACTGTACCCCCAGGCTGACTTAGGAATAGTTTCAGTGGCTGAAGCAATAAGGATAGTGGGTAGGGCCTTTTGCCTGCATGTGGCAGACCGGTTTGATCCCTGGTATACCATATGGTCCACTGAGCACCGCCAAGATTGATTCCTGAATGCAGAGCCAGGAGTAACCCCTGAACATTGCTGGATATGACCCAAAAAAAGCAAGCAAGCAAGAAGAGTTTCACTGTAACTGCGCGTTTTTTTTTCTTGGTTTATTTTTCTTAATATGTATTTGCAAGGTTGGTCATACATATTGTCCTTATGAATTAATTTCACATGGTGAAAATCATCACGGTCTTGTTTCCCTCTGCTTAGAAGTATTTGGTTCTAATATCACACTTCATGCGACATTAGTTTTCTGAACCTTCATCTTATTGCTGGCTTATCTTTTACTTCCACGCCAGTACTATAGCAGTTATATGCACTCATTTCCACCTTTTTTTCCCCTTGTTTTTGGGTCACACCCAGCAATGCTCAGGTGCTTACTCTTGGCTCTGCACTCAGGAATTACTCCTGGTGTTGCTTGGGGGACCATATGGATGCCAGGGAATCAAAGTTGGGTCGGTTTCATGCAAGGCAAATGCTTCACCTACTGGACTATTCCTTCTCATTTCCGCTTCTTTTTCGTTTTTTTTTCTTTTCTTTTTTTTTTCTTTTTGCTTTTTGGGTCACACCTGGTGATGCTCAGGGGTTACTCCTGGTTCTGCACTCAGGAATTACACCTGGCAGTGCTGGGAAACCATATGGGATGCGGGGATCGAACCAGGGTCAGCCACATGCAAGGCAAGCGTTCTACACACTGGACTCACTCCGGCCCCTCTCTTTCGTTTCTTTTTGTATTTTTTTTTTTTGTTGCTTTTTTGGGTCACACCCGGCAATGCTCAGGGGTTTCTCCTGGCTCTGCACTCAGGAATCACTCCTGTCGGTGCTCGGGGGTCCATATGGGATGCCGGGAATCGAACCCCGTCTGGCACAGGCTGGCCACTTGCAAGGCAAGCGCCCTACCTGCTGGACTATCGCTCTGGCCCTCTTTTTGTATTTTCTGTCACAACTAGCAGTCTTCAGTGTTTACTCCTGGCTCTTTGCTCAGAGATCATTCCTGGTGTGTTCAGTGTTCAATGTGGGCTAGAGGGAAACAAACCCTGATGGCCCACTGTAAAAAAAGTGCTTTGACAACTGTAATATATCTCTGAACACCACATTTACTATTATAGTACTGTATCTCCAGCCCCAACACCTCACATTTTAATCTGTTACGATTTTATTTTTGAGTTTAGGTAATATAAGTCAGGTATGACTGTATATTAATATCATGTTTAAATAGGCGAATGTTAAGTATTGGAAAATAATTTTTTTAATATTTATTATATTATAGTTAGATATACAATTACAAGATGTTTTGTTTGAATTTTGGTTCCACAGTGTTCCAACACCCATCCTGCAAACCCTGGTCATCTCCCAACACCAATGTCTCCACCTCCCTCCTCCTTCCCCCAGCCCACCTCCATGGCAGGTTCCCCATTTTCTCTGTCTTTCTCTCTCTCTCCTTCTCGCTTTCCTACCTTACACAGTGTAGATTGTAATATATTCTAGAACATGATTGGTTCCACTAGTTTGATGTGCGGGTCTGGACCACGAAAATGACGTTCATTATGGTGAGCGAGTCTCATCTGGCTGCTTCCGAGGCCCTGCAGAGGTGATGGGCCAACACCCAAATCCCATCTTGCCTCCTGGGAGCCTCATGTTCAGATGAGCTAGGGGAGAGCCAATGGCAGCTCTCCCCCATGCGTCTGAGTCTCTGCATCATGGCCGAGAGCCCCGAGGCAGTTCATAGGCGGGGTAACCAGGCCTCCAGACAGGTCAGAGAGGGGAAGGGGTACCCCAGCTCCGTTTCCAGGAATGCCCGGTGACTTCCGCCTCTGAGAGCTGCCTACCTGGGCTTGAATTTGGATGCTCGAGCTGGTCTAGAGATCAGCATCTCTCTTGCATGGCTTCTGATGAGCTGTGGGTCCAGACCATGATAATGGTGGCTGTTATGGTGATAGAGTCTCACCTGGCTGCTTCCGAGACCCTACAGAAGTGATGGGCCCACTCTCAAAACTCATCTTGCCTACTGGGAGCCTCATGTTCAGCTGAGCTAGGGGAGAGCCAGATGGCAGTTCTCCGCTGTGCGTCTGAGACTCTCTTCTTTTTTTTTTTTTTTTCAGGTATATATCATAATTGTTATTGTTTCTTCAGGGTTGTTTGCTGATACAACAATATTCATTTTATGAATAAGAAATTATTTTGATCATCATTAAAGGAACCATATTCCTCTTTATCATTTGGCCTGGCATTGTGGGAAACATCTTTGTTTTTGTGAATTATCTCTGCATTTTCTTCTGGAGCACTGAGAAGAAATTTATACATCTGATTCTCATGCACTTGATTTTTACAAACCTCATGATACTTTCTTGCAAAGGGTTGACAAAGACAGTAGCAGTTTTTGGTTTGGGAAAATTCCTAGATGATGCAGGCTGTCAAATCTTGGTTTTTCTGGAGAGGGGGGGGCGCTGCCTTTCCATCTGCACCACCAGCCTCCTCACCACTGTCCAAGCCATCATCATGAGTCCCAGATGCTCCAGGTGGGCGAGGTTCAAACCCAGGTCCACATGGCACATCCTTCCCTTTCTTCTCTTCTTCTGGACGCTCTGCTCCTTGATGAGCCTGAACTTACTCTACTACATCAGAAATGTCAACAGCCTAAACAAATCTTGTCTATAAGATCCAGCAGACGAAGCACAGGACCCAGACTTGCACCCGGTTGGTTAGTGGAGCTTCATGATGTGGAGAAAATTGCTTCTTACTTTTCAGGGCCCATTTCCTCTTTGACAAATGGAGAGGTTAAGACTTAGAGCAAAGAGTCAGAACACAAAACAAAGCACCGATCTCTGGTCCCCCTCACTATCTTCCTCTTAGTCCAAGAGGAAGAAAGATGCAGCTCCAGGGGATTTCCCTCTGGCAGCAGGAAGTCAGGTCCTCACCTGCAACCTGCTGTGCACACCAGGTCCTCTAGTCCTCTGAGACTCTCTTCTTTCTATCTATTTCTGGTTCTGTATTTCTCTCTCCTCCTACACCTTGTGACTTGCCTTATGGTTTATGATGCAATTTTCTATGTGTATATTCAGTAGTGATTTTAAATGTGACGTTATAGTTCCTCATTCCCCATCAACCTCCCCAGTTTGTTACAACTACAATGATCATTATGTTGTACAGATGTGAAAAGATCCTGGGAAGGACCTGTACCCAGCCTACTTTGTTATCCAAGTCTCTTGCTCGACTGCGCACTGTTCTTCCTATGTCAGACCATCCACCATCCAGAGCCCACAGGGCAGAGTCCTGGGGGTGTAGACAAGCCTATCTCCTGTCTGCCACCTGCCAATGCAGCCGGGCACTGCAGCCACACCGGCAACACCTCGAGGGGCAGAGTATTGGAAAATAATTTATCCAGTGAATGATAGCCACCATTTCTGAGAGATTAGCTTTATGGTACTTTAGTCGAGACAGATCACTTGATCACTTGATCACTTGACATCCCGTTATTCGTCGATTTGCTCGAGCGGGCGCCAGTAATATTTCCATTTGACCCTATCACGTGCCAGTGTGGCCCAGTGGCATCTGGTTGCTTCAGGAGTACAAAGAGCCTCAAACCAGGGGCTGAAGTGGTAGCCCAGCGGGTAGGGTGTTTGCTTTTGCATGCGGCCGGCCTGTGCCAGCCTGGGTTCGATCCCGGCATCCCATATGGTCCCCGAGCACCACCAGGAGTAATTCCTGAGTGCAGAGCCAGGAGTAACCCCTGAGCATCACTGGGTGTGACCCAAAAAGAAAAAAAAGAGCCTCAAACCATTCGTTCAGGGTCTTGATGAAGAAGTCTGACCATCTTGTAAGTGGGCGGCCACGTGATATTTTGACATCCCGTGGATCCAGTCAGTAACAGCTCTAGTCCAGCGGTCGTCTCCAAATCACATTACATGTCCAGCCCATCTGATTTTCGATGCCTCGCCAAGCGAGACAGCATCCCGGACTCTGGAACAGCAACGGAGGTCGGAGCTCCGGATTCCTTCTTTCACTTGAGTGAGGCGTGATATTCCAAGCATAGCTCTTTCAATTCCTCTTTGGGAGACCGAAATAAGTCTATAAAATTGAACTTAAAAAAGCTGTTTTCAGGGGCCGGAGCGATAGCCCAGCAGGTAGGGCATTTGCCTTGCACGCAGCTGGCCCATGCCGCCCGGGTTTGATCCCCGGCATCCCATATGGTCCCCTGAGCATTGCCGGGTATGACCCAAAAAAGCAAAAAAAAAAAAGCTGTTTTCATAAGTACGTGAGAATAATGAGTTTCAGTAGAACAGGGTAGTGATGGGAGAAATATGTAAGTATGAAGTCTATCATAAATGGTAGATAAGTAAAAGTAATTTTGAGGTCTGTAATAGTGATTATGAGTCATGATTAAAACTGATTTTTTCTTTATTTAAGCACTGTGTTGACTAAGTATAAAGTTTTTCACAGTATAGGTGTTTTTTTTTTTTTTTTTGCTTTTTTGGGTCACACCCGGTGATGCTCAGGGGTTACTCCTGGCTCTGCACTCAGGAATTACTCCTGGCGATGCTCGGGGAACCATATGGGATGCTGGGTATCGAACCCAGGCCTGCACAGGCCGGCCACGTGTAAGGCAAACGCTCTACCCACTGGGCTATTGCTCCGCCCGCTGTACAGTTTTTACAAGCATTCATTATTCAACACCAATTCCACTTCCCCTGTGCTCCACTGCCAGCAGAGACCTTGGTTCCCACTCCCACCCCTCATGCCTGCTCTCTTAGCCGGCACTGATTATTTTGACTATTACATCATACATATGGAAATTGTATCAATAAAGTCATGACCTTTTTGGGTTGTTATGTTCGAATTTGGACTACTTGTGTTCTTGCTTTCACTTACCAATTTTCAGAATGCAGTGGGTTTCTACTACTCAACTTCAAACACTGCCACTATAGACAGCAATTATTTCAAATTTTCGCAACCGCTGTTTGAGCCGATCCTAAGCATACACTGAATAGTTTATATTGCTTTTTGGAGCTAATTTGCCAAATATGGTTGAGAAATATATTTTTAGAACAAAACTAATGAGGATTATTAAATCTCACAATGGACCATTGTTAAACAGATTTATGTGAAAAATTGTTTTCACTATTTTTAATATTTTTACCAAACATGCAAGCATAAATGTTTCTGTGAGTGGGTACAAGCATATGTAGAGCCACACATATATCCTTAGGGGATATATGTGTGGCTCAGGAGTAACCCTGAGAGGGGACCCATGGGCAAAAAAAGTATTGTACTGGAGCAAGAAAGATTCATAATAAGGATACTTCCCCATATAAAATTATGTAATCAGGGGCCGGAGCGATAGCCCAGCGGGTAGGGCGTTTGCCTTGGACGCGGCCGGTCCATGCCGGCCCGGGTTTGATCCCGGCATCCCATATGGTCCCCTGAGCACCGCCAGGAGTAATTCCTGAGTGCAGAGCCAGGAGAAACCCCTGAGCATTGCTGGGTGTGACCCCAAAAATAAAAAAAAATATATATATATATATATATATATATATGTAATCAATCCAATTCTGCCCATTCTCCCATTGTATCTGCTCTGGAGATTCCCTAAAAGCAGAGAACAGCTCTTAGCATATGCTAAATGTTAGCAAGAGCCCAGATCCCAATAGGGCTTGTCACCCAACATGAGTGCATTTTCATGACTATACTTAAGGATCACTCTTAGTGGAGGTCAGGGACACCCATGGGGTGCACGGGATGAAACCCAGTCAGCTGCATGCAAGGCAAGTGCCTTACCCACTGTATTGTCTCTTTGGCCCTTTCAAGATTTTCTGACTCGTGTCTAGAATCTTTTCCTTTTACCCAATTTTAATTTACACCCCCAGCCAGGCATACAGAGCCTAAGAGTGGTGCCTCAGCATAGACAGATGCCACCCCAATAGAGGGGGGGAGTGATAGGACAGTGGGTGACATGCTTGCCTTAAATATGCCCAACCCTGCTTCTATCTCTGGCATCCCTTGGTTTTCCCAGACCCCCATGACGAACAGTTTGTGGATGCAGAGTCAGGAGTAACCCCTGAGCATGTCCAGGTGTGCATGTGACCCAAATTTTAAAAAAAATAATAATAGGGAACCGGAGTGATAGCACAATGGGTAGGGCGTTTGCCTTGTATGCGGCCGACCTGGGTTTGATCCCCAGCATCCCATATGGTTCCCTGAGCACAGCCAGGAGTAATTCCTGAGTGCAGAGCCAGGAATAATGCCTAAGCGTCACTAGGTGTGACCCAAAAAAAGCAAAAAAATAAAATAAAGTAAGTATCACCCCCTCATAAAACAAATAAAGATTGTTCACATGAAAGGACTAAACTTTATTGTGTCTTCAGTGATACATAAAGCAGATAGTGCAAAGTAGTGTTTGCCCTTTCTTGGTCCTGATCTTTTTTGGAACATAGATCTTTGGGCCAATCTCCATGTTTGTTCATACTATGTCTTCTGCCAAGAATAAAATTACTTTGTCGATCAGGAATGTTGGTACCATGGGTATGGCATTTTCCTTGCTCACAGCTGATGCTGGTTTTATCCCCAGTATCTCATAAAGTCCCCTGAACATATACAGGAGTCATTCCTGAGTGCAAAGCCAGGAGTAACACTTGAGAATCACCAGTTGCGCCCCCCAAATACAAACAAAGAAATAAGTAAAATACTAAAATTAGTTCATGCAGAAGAATGTAATTATACCTTTATTCCTGGCAAAAGTAAAATTTTTAATATATGCAGATGGTCCAACCCTTTTCAAAAGATGTCAGAATTTATGAGAGGTTAGAATAATTACACCGTGAACTATAATGTACTGATGTTGAGAGTTCAAGTGTAGTGCATGATATAGAAGATAAATCAGACTTGGAAAGGAAGTTTCTAGGCTTCCTCCTCCTTTGCTCCAGACTTGATGCAACTAAATAATTAAATGTGCCCTTTAGAGATGATGGTGTTCGAGGATGTGTGTGTGAACTTCACAAGGGAAGAGTGGCAGCACCTGGGTGATGAGCAGCGGACCCTGTACTGGGATGTGATGCTGGAAATCTACAGTCATCTGGTGTCACTGGGTGAGTGACAATTTTATTTTAAGCCAACCTTAATTTTCTTCTTAATTATCTTTTTTTTTTTTGGGTGACACCCGGTGTTGCTCTGGGGGTACTCCTGTTTCTGCTCTCAGGAATCACTCTTTCCGGTGCTCAGGGGACCATATGGGATGCCGGAGATCAAACCTAGGTCAGCAGCGTGCAAGCTGAATGCCCTTCCTCCTGTATTAATGCTCCGGTCCCTGTAATTTTCTTATTAATAGATTTATAGTGTCATCACTAGATAACTAGATCACTAGACATCCTGTTCATTAGTTTCCTCAAGCAGGCGCCAGTAACATTTCCATTTGACCCTATCACTTGCCACTGTAGCCCAATGGCATCTTGTTGCTTCAGGAATACGAAGAGCCGTAAACCTTTCCTTCAGGGTCTTGACGAAGAAGTCTGACCATCTTGTAGGTGGGTGGCCACATGATCGTTTGACATCCCGTGGGATCCAGTTGGTAACGGCTCTAGTTCAGCAGTCGTCTAGCCCATCTGATTTTCGATGCCTTAGCAAACGAGACAGCGTCCCTGACTCTGGAATGGCAACAGAGGTTGGAACTCCAGATTCCTTCTCTCACTAGAGTGAGGCGTGATATTCCAAGCATAGCTCTTTCGATTCCTCTTTGTGAGACCTGAATAGCGTTCTCATCCTGCTTTCATAGGGCCCAGGTCTCTGAGGTGTATGTTAATGCAGGGAGAACGGTGGAGTCGAAGAGATGTGCCGGAGCCGGAGGTTCTTTGTCCTTTTAGCTATTTCTTCGATGTTCTTGAAGGTATTCCATGCCGCTCTTTTCCTCCTACACAGCTCAAGTTTTAGGTTGTTCATCATGTTGACTTCTCGATGTAGGTACACATAACTGCTGCATTCAGAGATATTTGTTCCGTTGAGAGTGAACTAGTTCATTTTTCATGAGCATAGTTTTGTTGACATTCAGCTGTAGACCTATCTTTCCACATTCTCGGTCAAAATCAGCCAGCATTTGTGCCGCTTGGCTAATGGTTGGTGTTATTAGAACGATATCATCAGCAAAGCAGAGGTGGTGTAGTTGCCGACCATCTATCTTCACTCCCATTCCTTCCCATTCTAATTGTCGTATAATATTCTCGAGGGGTGACACTGAAGAGTTCTGGTGAAATGGTATCACTCTGCCGAACCCCTCTTTTGACATCAATGATCACTTCCTTGTAGAATGGTGAGATCCTGGTGGTGAATCCGTAATACAGCTCACAAAGAATCTTGATGTATTGGGTTTGAACAGCCTGTTTGGCTAGGGCTTCAATGACCGCTTCAGTCTCCACAGAATCAAAGGCTTTCTTGAAATCAATAAACGTGAGACTGGAGGCCAGAGCGATAGTCCAGCAGGTAGGCGTTTGCCTTGCTCGCGGCCGGCCTGTGCTGGCCCGGGTTCGATCCGCAGCATCCCATATGGTTCCCCGAGCACCGCCTGGAGTAATTCCTGAGTGCAGAGCCAGGAGAAACCCCTGAACATTGCCAGGTGTGACCCCTCCGAAAAAAAAAAATGCAATGAACGTGAGACTGAGCGGCATCTTGAACTCCCCTACAAACCTCAATGAGCTTGGTTACCATGTGGATATGGTCTATTGTGCCGAATCCTTTTCGGAAACCAGCTGACTCACATGGTTGTCCTTTACCTAATGTTCTGCCAATCCTCTTCAGGATGACTCAAGTGAACAGCTTATAGATGACGGACAACAGGCAGATGGGGCGATAGTTGCCAATGTCTTGAATGTCTCCCTTCTTGAACAGTAGAACTGTCTTGCTGGTTTTCCATTGCGAGGGCACCTTACATTCAGACAGGTAGAGTGTGAAGAGCCGAGCCAGTGTATTGATGAGTACTGACGGCAGATTCTTCAGGTATTCGGGTCTGACTTTGTCTGGGCCTGGTGCTGTTCCCCTCTTTACCTACTGAAACGGCATGTCGGAATTCAGAAGGGAGAACGTTGAGAACGATATATCCATCCTGCGGAATTTGGTATGTGGGCAGGTGGACATGGCTATCAAAGAGATCTGAGTACAAGTTATGGATAATCTTCTCCATTGCCTTTCTGAAGATATGATAGATTCATCAGGGTGTCGTAGGGCAGTCATACGAACTGACCTTCGATATCCTGTAACGTCATAGGAAATTAAATTTTGATTTGTGTGAAAATGTGTGATGATTTGCATTCTATTCAAATGTTCAAGTTACTCCATTCCTTATTTGTTTTTCTTAAGGATTGTCATTGTTCAGTGCTTACTTTTCCCATGCTTGATCTGTGTGTCCTATACAATGAGATAACATAAATTTTGTTCTTCTCCACTGTTTATTTTGTTGAGCAATTAAAAACATGTGCAACTGGGGCCGAGCCATAGCCCAGCAGGTAGGGGCGTTTTGCCTTGCACGAGGCCGGCCTGTGCCGGCCTGGGTTCGATCCCTGGCATCCCATGTGGTCCCCTGAGCACCGCCAGGAGTGATTCCTGAGTGCAGAGCCAGGAGTAGCCCCAGAGCGTTGCCGGGTGTGACCCAAAAAAAAAAAAAATTAAAAACACGTGCAACAAACCATACAAAAAGTTGTATGATTTCATGTCATTGACCTGTGAAATAGTCTACTGTGAATAGATAGCACCGCGTAGTTATCCATTCCATATCTTAATGAACTTTGGGTTATTTTCTTAACCTAGCTACGGTACTAAGGGCTACAAATTTATAGGGGTGTTCATGACTATTTTCACATTAATGATTGTATTTTTTTGAAAGCAAATACCAGGGACCGGGCAATAGCACCATTGGTAGGGTGTTTGCCTTGCACGATGCTGTCCTAGGTTCAGTCGCCGCTTCAGTCTCCGGCATCCCATATGGTTCCCCCAAACTCCACCAGGAGTAATTTGTGAGCGAAGAGCCAGAGTCAAGAGTCACCCCGAGTGTCGCTGGGTGTCACCCAAAAAGCAGGAAAAAAAAAAAGGAAAGAAAGCATATTCCAATAACTGAATCACATTTTGTGGGGAGGGTGTGCCATTGCTGGCAATGCTCAGGGTTTGCTCCTGGCTCTCTACTTTGGTGTTACTTCCTCCTCCACAGGCTCAGGGCAATGTAAGAGATTTTGTGAATTGAACCCGTTTTGTCTGTGTTCATGGCAAGTGCACTTCCCATTGTACAATCTCTCTGGCCCTTTCCTGCATTGTATTTTTTGCTTTTTGGGTCACACCCGACAATGCTCAGGTTCTTCACTCTGCACTCAGGAATTACTCCTGACGGTGCTTGGGGGACTTCATGGGATATGTCAGGTAACTGAACCAGGGTTGGCGATGTGAAAGGCAAATGACCAACCTGCTGTACTATCACTCCAGTCCCCATTTCCTGCATTCTTGAGGAATAGCCATACTTTTTTTTTTTCTTTTGGGTCACACTTGGCAATGCTCAGGGATTACTCCTGGCTCTACACTCAGGATTTACTCCCGACGGCGCGGGGACATATGGGATGCCAGGGAATCGAACCCAGGTTGGCCGCTTGCAAGGCAAATGCCTTACCCGCTGTGCTATCACTCTGGCCCCATCGCCATACTTTTTTATAGAGACCAAACCAGATGACATTCCCACTAATAACTGAATGAAGGTCCCACTTTCACTTCATCTCCTCCAACTCTAGTTTTTTCTGTCTTTTTTAATATGTGTTTTTCTCTCTGGCGTTAGATGACAGGTTTAGCTAGTTTGGGAGCTTTGCTGTTTTACCCACTCACAGCTTAATCTACTTACATGTTCTTAAGCCAAGGTTTATTCTAATGAGATCTCTCTTCTATGTAAACACTGATAGAGGGTGTGGCAGTTAGTCACCTTGACTCTGAATGAGTATCTTCTGATTTATTATTATACATCTACTAAGACTTCTATGTTATCTAGATTGGGCACAGCTCCTCTTTATACCCACTGCACCCAGCATGGGGCAGTTAGATTTACCAGGAGACTGCCACCCTGGCTACGTTGAGACTAATGTTTAAGATGATAGGAAGGATCATACTAGTTTGTCCTCATGCAGGTGAGTGTGACCCTTTCAGTATATGGAGAACAAGATAATCAGAAATCACCCTGGTGCAGATAATAAATAAGAAGGACCTTGTGGATACCATCTAGATTATATGAAGCCAATGAAAATAAGATATATTACTTTATACCAGCTCTCTCTCTCTCTCTCTCTCTCTCTTTTTTTTTTGCTTTTTTTTTGGGGGTCACACCCGGCAATGCTCAGGGGTTACTCCTGGCTCTGCACTCAGGAATTACTCCTGGCGGTGCTCTGGGAACCATATGGGACACCGGGATCGAACCCAGGCCGGCACAGGACAGCCATGTGCAAGGCAAACGCCCTACCCGCTGGGCTATCACTCTGGCCCCTCTCTCAAGAGTTTTATATAAGAGATAATCTCAGAAGAAGAGATTAGTCCTTGGTGTAATCCTTGTGTATATTTGTAATAGGGTGTGACACCACCCTTCTACACTCTGTTTAGGGTTCTTTGTTGACAGGACGCTCCTGGGTGAGATCCTCTCTTTGGTGGGAGACTTGGGCTTTCTTGTGTGGTCTAAGTTCTGACCAAAGCTAGAGTTCTTTCATTATATTGGACTGCGGTGTTAGAGCTTTTGTACTATTAAAAGCCCTTTTGGAACTGCGCTGGATTTGTCAGTTTTCATCTGTTCCCCCGGCAGCCTCAGAGGTAAAAGAGAACTTCTGTCCTGATACTGTCAGGGACCCCAGCGGCTCCCGACAAATTGGTGTGAGTTGTTATCGAATTGTTGTTTGGATTTGTATTTCCTTGATAATTAGCGAACCCTTTTTCATATACCTACTACTGATTCAACATTGGCAAACTGTTAAGCCTTGTGTTACTAGCATTCTTCAAGTACAGTAACTTACATGGGTGGAAGACATTCCTGCATTGATGTTTTTCCTCAATAGGACATTCACATACCAAACCAGAAGTAATCATGAAGTTGGAACAAAATGCAGAGCCAACAGAGCTTGCTGGAGCCCTCTGAGGACAGCCTCTCAGGTCAGTCAGTATGTACTGGATAAATAGGCTGGAAATGGGGAAAACAGGAAAAATTTGTTTCACTGAGATCATTGTTCCTGGGGCTAATCAGGAGATATGGGGTCTGGCGGGTTTGCTGGCCGTGGCCTGACCCAATTACCATTTCCCAAGCTTATGGACAAGGGGGCACGGCCATTATTTCTAATCTGAGGCTTTATTTTTTTCCCCAACATTCCTCACTCCACCTAACTCCATACACACACTACCACCACCAAAACCACATTTGCCATGATAAATACTTTACAAAAGGCTCATCACAGGAAGTTACAAATAGTCAAGACTCTTTATCCTGAAATAATGAGGTGAGAGGAAGATTACCTGAACCAGGACATTTCCTGGGCTTTAGAGTGGACCCAAGGGTGTTTTCTCTCATTCTTGGCTGGAAAACAATCATTTCAAACATATTTCTAGTCATTTTTTTTTGTAAGCACAGTAAGACAGTTATCTATACCTGGGATTAAATTTATCAGGTGACCTTTCTTAGGGAGATGGAGCCATTAGAGCCCCGACTGCATTCCGCTCGCCAGATTGATTATTTCCAATCCTCTCAGGGTCCGATTGATCCGCTTCTTATCTTTGGGTCTGAACAAAGCTTACTCCATGGCCTTGCTCTCAGAAAACTGCTCAGGACATTTGGTCGTCCCAAGGCGAGGCCAGGATGTTTTAACTCATTGCTGCCCTGGGTTCATCCAGAACCACGGTTAGACCCTTCTAGGGCTGTAAAGAATTAGCATCAATCTAAGGGCAACTGATGCTTTTAGTTAGGAAATATGACAGATACACAGGAGTAGTAAACTCACCAATGCATGACCTTCACTGTCTTTTTTGTGTTTATATAAAAAATGCTTTGTGGAGCCGGAGCAGTAACACAGCAGGTAGGATATTTGCCTTCCACGCTGCCAACCCAGATTCAATCCGTGGCATTATGGTCACAAGTACCACCAGGAGTAATTCCTGAGTGCACAGCAAGGAGTAACCCTTAAGCAATACTGAGTGTGACCCAAAAAAGCAAAAAGAAAAGAAAAAAAAATTCTTTCTATTAATAAGCATATGTAAATGGCTTACAAGAAAGACACAAGGAACGCTTCATTTCCAGTATAAAGCATTGGGCGAGCAAGTATGATTGACAATAAAAAGTACTCCAATAGTTACTAATTTTCCATCAGGCTCAAGCCTTATAGTAGTTAGTCTGCATCTGTGCATTGTATGGTATCAAAGTCTTGGGCCTGAGCGATAGCCCAGCGGGTAGGGCGTTTGCCTTGCATGCGGCAGGCCCATGCCGCCCAGGTTTGATCCCCAGCATCCCATATGGTCCCCTGAGCACCGCCAGGAGTAATTCCTGAGTGCGGAGCCAGGAGAAACCCCTGAGCATTGCCGGGTGTGACCCCCAAAAAAAAAAGCAAAACAAAAAAAAAAAAGTCTGGCCTAGTAATACTTCACTTTTACATTAAATGTAATTCCAGTTGGACTGTCTTTGAAACCTGTTGGTGGCCTTAGTGTCTTTAGATTTTTCTAATTACACCCTTGTTCACAGTTCTTGGTTTCCTACTTGCTAGAATTGGGTTTTGTATTATAAATTAAAGTCCGTTTCTCTTATTTATTTATTTTTCATTCATTCATTCATTCATTCATTCATCCGTTTGTTTGCTTGTTTCTTTGTGTGTTTATTTTTTTCCCCTCGGGATCACACCCAGCAATTCTCAGGGGTTACTCCTGGCTCTGCACTCAGGAGTTATTCCTGGCGGTGCTAAGGGGACCATATGGAATGCCCGGGATTGAACTGGGCTCAGCCACATGCAAGGCAAATGCCCTACTCTCTGGACTATCGCTCTGGCCCTATTTCTCTATTTCTTGTATGACTTATATATTCAAATGCTAGTACAAAGGATTTTTTGTATAGACAGGAAGACAGTACAGACTGTACGTTTGTGATACAAGAGGTAATTAACACTGAATTAATTACTCTGGCGCATCTGTCATATTTCCTAACTTAAAACCTCAGTTGCCTTTAGATTGATTCTAATTCTTATATCCCAAAAGGAGGGTCCCATCTCAGGACTGGATGCACCCAGTACAAGCTGTGAGGAACCTACTGCGGTCTCCACATGGGATGGAGTAAATGTCCCAAACAATATTATAAGCTAAGAGCGAAGTCATGGAACAAACTCCATGTCTATTTCTTTCTTTTTTTTTTTTTTTTTTTTTGATTTTTAGGGTCACACCCAGCAATGCACAGGGCTTTCTCCTGGCTCTGCACTCAGGAATTACCTCCTGCAGTGCTCGGGGAGACCATATGGTATGCCGGGTATCAAACCCAGGCTGGCACGGGCCGGCCATGTGCAAGGCAAACGCCCCTACCTGCTGGACTATCACTCTGGCCCCTCTATTTCTTTTTTTTTCTTTTTGGTCACATCCGGAAACACTCCAAGGGTTACTCCTGGCTCTTTGCTCAGGAATTACTCCTGGTGGTGTGCAGGAGTCCATATGGGATGCCAGGGATTGAACCCAGGTATTGAACCCGGGTCGGCTGTGTGGAAGGCAAATGCACTACCTGCTTTTCTATCGCTCCGGCCCCTCCATGTCTATTTCTTCAGGTACACTTTTATTGAATATCCTTCAGTAATCTTGTGTATCAGTTTAATCCTGTCTTGTTTTTTTCTTTTTTTGTCACACCGGCAATGCTCAGGGTTACTCCTGACTCTGCACTCAGGAATTACCCCTGGCCTTGCTCGGGGGACCATATGGGATGCCGGGGATTGAACCCAGGTTGGCTGTATGCAAGGCAAATGCCCTACCCGCTGTGCTATCACTCTGGCACCTAATCCTGTCTTTTTAAACATCGTGTTTTTGCTTAGATGAATCAATACAAGATACACACTAGAACCCTAGTTATTAACAGATACAGTGCAGTAAAATATCTAGGAAATGAAATAAGTCAAAATCTCACTGTAGTTTGCATCATTGCATGAATAATATGACCAAATTCTTCCCATGACTGAAAGAAAAATAAGCACAATTTCACGTTAGACTCAAGTCTATTTATTATTCATACGTTGTAAAACTTTTTTTTTCCTTTTTGGGTCACACCCGGCGATGCTCAGGGGTTACTCCTGGCTCTTTGCTCAGGAATTACTCCTGGCGGTGCTCAAGGGACCATATGGGATGCGGGGATTGAACCCGGGCCAGCATAGGCCGGCCGCTTCAAGGCAAATGCCCTACCTGCTGGGCTATCGCTCCGCCCCTGTAAAACTATTTTTAAAGGAAATAAATTTTTATCCAAACCTTTTTTTCTGGTGTGATTGCAAGAAACCTCTTTATATTTACAATATATAAATCAGATACATGCCTAGAAATGTTTTCTAATGTGGTTATATCCATCTCATTTTAGATATTGAGCTTGAGCATGATTTCAATGAGAATAACCAAAGAATTCAGTGTAGACAAGCTGGAATTCAGAAGACGATAAAAACAACAAATGAGAGAAATGATTGCCAAAATATTTTAAATTGTCATGCTCGACAAGTTTCAGAATGGATAGTAAATGACTGACTCTTCCATCGTGATGTGTAAGAAATCTGATGCAAGTAAGAACACTGTTCAGATTGAAGATCCTCCTGAAATTCACCATATACAGAATGTGGAGAGCTACAAAACATTCTCTGAAATAAATAATATCACTGAACATTCAAAAATGCATGCTGCTGGAAAACACCATGACAGTCAGCCTTCAGTCCTCAATATCCATCAGAGAACACATAATTTAGATAAAACAAGTGAACATGCAGAATTTGAAGAAACTTCATCCGAAAGGCAAAGATTCAGTGAACATCAACTAATACACACAGAGGAACAATCGTTTGAAAGTAAAGAATGTACAAAAAATTGCTTAGGTATATCAAACTTTGTTAAATATGCAAAAGTTGACAGCACCACGGAATGGAAGAAAATGTTCGCAAGCACATCACAACTCAATCATTATCAGGAAACTCACACAGGGAGAGCAACTCTTTGAATGTGAAGAATTTAGGGAAATTTTCTCAAGGAACCCATACCTCACTAAACATATGAGTGTTCACACAGAAGAGAAACCCTATGAGTGTAATGAATGTAGGAAAACTTTCTCGTGGAAGAAATCCCTCACTCGACATGTGAGAATTCACACAGGAGAGAAACCCTTTGAGTGTAATGAATGTAGGAAAACTTTCACAGAGAGGTCAACCCTCACTCAACATATGAGAATTCACACAGGAGAGAAACCCTATGAGTGTAATGAATGTAGGAAAACTTTTTCAGTGAGATCAATCCTCACTGATCATATGAGAATTCACACAGGGGAGAAACCCTATGAGTGTAAAGAATGTGGGAAAACTTACTCAGTGAAATCACGCCTCCGTGAACATATGAGAATTCACACAGGAGAGAAACCCTATGAGTGTAATGTATGTAGTAAAGGTTTCTCAAGGAAGAAATACCTCACTGCACATGTGAGAATTCACACAGGAGAGAAACCCTTTGAGTGTAACGAATGTAGGAAATCATTCTCACAGAGATCAAATCTCACTGCACATATGAGAATTCACACAGAAGAGAAACCCTTTGAGTGTAATGAATGTAGAAAATCATTCTCAGAGAGATCATACCTCACTAAACATATGAGAATTCACACACGAGAGAAACCCTATGAGTGTAATGTATGTAGTAAAACTTTCTCATGGAGGAAATGCCTAATGGAACATATGAGAATTCACACAAGAGTGAACCCTATGTGGGGCCAGAGCGATAGCACAGCAGGTATGGTGTTTGCCTTGCATGCAGCTGACCTGGGTTCAATCCCGGCATCCCATATGGTCCCCCAGACACTGTTGAGAGTAATTGCTGAGCGAGGAGCCAGGAGTAACTCCTGAGACGTCACCCGGTGTGACCCAAAAAGCAAAAAAAAAAAAAAAGAGTGAACCCTATGAATGAAAAGAATGTAGGAAAACTTTCTCGTGAAGGCGAAGCCTAATTGAATATAGGAGAATTCAGACAGGAGAGAAACCCAATGAATGTAAAGTATGTAGGAAAGCTTTCTATTTTAAGTCATATCTCAATGTCCATGAGAGAATTCGCATAGGAGAGAAATGTTATGAATATAATGAATGTAGGAAACTTTCCAAAAAAGTCATGCCTTGCTCCACGTAAGAATTCACAAAGAAAATCCTACAAATGTAAAGAATGTAGGAAAACTTTCCTGTTGAAGTTTAGTTGCACTGTACACACACAAAAAAATTCACACAGGAGAGGAAACCATATGAAATTAAAGAATAGTAAAACAATCACATGGAAGTCATGCTTCACCCAACAAATGATATTTTACATAGAAAAATTCTATGTTCATAAAGAATTTATGGAAGCATTAACTGAAGACTCGAATATCAAGACTATAGAAACTACTTCTCTTTTCACCAGTACACATTTTTCTCATGGTCAAGAATCTACATTTATCATGTGTCTGCTGTATGCATGACCCAATACCTTATCGTTCTACAAGACAGAAATGTAACGATTCTCCTCCCATCAACAATTTTGAGCAGATGGAAGCCAGTAGGAGTAGGAATCCTGAAAGCTGCAGCCTGTAGATTCCTTAGTGGTATAGAAAATTCCTGGACCCATGAAAGGTCATAAGAACATTCTACCTCCTGGGTCCAGAGCTATAGCACAATTGGCAGGACGCGTTTGCCTTGCCGCGCAGTGTGCCTCAGGTTCATTACCCAGCTTCCCATATTATAACCCGAGCACCACGGGAGCACTTCTTGAGTGCAGAACCAAGAGTACCCCTGGCCATTGCAGGGTATGACTCAAAAACGAAAAAGAAAAAATTCACCTCTAATGGGTTTTGAATAGTTCTTTTAATTGAATATTTCATATTGCTTGCTCAGAAAAAATAAATACATGAGTGAAAGTAATAAAATTATCAGAAAACATTTTAAAAAGTCCATTTGTAGGGCCAGACTGATAGTCCAGCAGGTAGGGCGTTTGTCTTGCATGCAACTGACCCAGGTTCGATCTCCAGCATCCCATATGGTCCCCCATGCATGACCACAAGTGATTCCTGAGTGCAGAGTCAGGAGTAACCCCTGAGCTTTGCTGGGTGTGACCCAAAAAGGAAAAAAAAGTCTATTTGTGATGATTGCAATATAAGTTTCATGTGCTTAAATAGAGTACAGTATAACAGACTGCCTTTTCTTACATATATAATGAAATTCTAAATTGTAGCATCTAAAACATAGTGCATTTGATTTTTATTTTGTACTTGAGTTTCATTATAATAATTTTGTCTTTCAGTAACAAAAATTATTTTGGTTTTTATTTGGGTCACCCTTAGCAATCCTCAGGGCTTACTCCAGGCTCTGGTCTCGGAATCACACCTGGTATTGCTTGGGTACTTTATGGGTAGTCAGGAATCAAACCTGTGTAGGCCACAGGCAAGGCAAGTGACCTCCCCACTGGACTATGTTTCTGTCTCATTCTCATGACATTGTTTCCTGCAAGAACAGAAGAGACTGGGAAAGCTGGGCTGAAATGAGTACTTGGGCATCTACAGCAGGAAAGGAGGTCCTAGGGTGACCCAACTTCTCAGGCCCCTGTCTGGTCCCAGCCTGAGGGTGATAGTGTACACCCTGTGGTGGTTCCCTCCTCCTCTGGCTTCCCATATACACCCCCAAAATATGCATATGTTGCTAAATCTTCATAAACACCCCACAAGTGACACTACTGAGCTACCCTGGCCTCACAAGAAGAGATTTCAATAGGACAACCTATGGGTTGAATCAGACAAGAAGGCCAGGACCACAGCCATGCCCTGCCTCAAGTCCCTCAAGGTCCAGGCCTCTGTAAATGCATTTCAGGAACTCATACAGTCCAGATATGATCTAGAGCTTACTGCAGACCAGTCTCAAA
Organism: Cryptotis parvus; assembly: GCA_021461705.1. Classification (NCBI taxonomy): domain Eukaryota; kingdom Metazoa; phylum Chordata; class Mammalia; order Eulipotyphla; family Soricidae; genus Cryptotis; species Cryptotis parvus. The sequence goes on from JAJIBD010038643.1 coordinate 29,371, forward strand.
GTAGGGCACAGGAAATGAGCCCTGAAGAGAACTTAATCGTCCACCAGGGAGACTCCAGAGAAGGCTTCAACCTCTTGAGACAGGAGAAACCTCAGCAGGAACAAAGGACCCAAAGGAGAATTTGAAAGAACGAGGTGAGGTTCCAAGTTCCTTTCCCTTGACAACACCATAGCCACAGACACTGATCGAAAAAGAAAGTCCCAAAGTGGTGCATTGTGGGGAAAACCCTCTAACCGTCTTTGCCAAAATGGAAGCAGGCCTGCATTCTGCTTTTTTTTTTTTTTTTTCTTTTTTGGGTCACACCTGGCAATGCTCAGGGGTTACTCCTGGCTCTGCACTCAGGAATTACCTCTAGCAGTGCTCAGGGGACCATGTGGGATACCAGGTATCAAACCCGGGTCGGCCGCATGCAAGGCAAACGCCCTACCCACTGTGCTGTTGCTCTGGCCCCTGCATTCTGCTTTTGAATCACAGTCGTATAGGTGAATTAATCTTTCTTTTCTTTTTTGTTTTGCTTTGGGGCCACACCTGACAGTGTTCAGGGGTTAATACTCTCTCTGCAATCAGAGATCACTCCTTGTATCAGATGCCAGGGACTGAACCCATGTCAGCCTCCTGTAATGAGTGCTGCCCTATTCTCTCTCTCTCTCTCTCTCTCTCTCTCTCTCTCTCTCTCTCTCTCTTTCCCCCCTTCCCTCCATCCCCTCTCTCCTCTCTCACACACATACCCTTCTATTTTTCTTTTTCAGTCACTTCTCGGAATGCTCAGGGGTTACTGATTCTGCACTCAGAAGTTACCTCCTGTCTGTGTCAGGGTATCATATGGGATGCTGGGTATGGAACCCAGGTCAGCCACGTGCCAAGCAAACACCCTACCCACTGCACTCTCGCTCCAGTCCCTCTCTCCTCTACTTGTAAACAAAACTTTTCGACTTCTTTATCTGAAATTCTTTTCTGTGAGAGATTCTGTGGTGAATCAGAGAACATGGGCAAAGGATACTCTGGCAGTGAGCTCCTTTCAGTCCAGTGTGGATCTACTGTTTTCTGAATATTTGGGGTGGGTTTCTTGGCCATACTTGTAGAACATTCATGGCTACGTTGGGGGCTGGTTGGGCCCTAGCCTCCATGACAGGATCTCAGAACAGACATTTTTCGTCCTAGTCCCTAACCCCGTCCCAGGTACTGACCCAAGAGGGTCAAGAAGGAAGGCAGGAAGAGTTCTATGGGGCCTTCTGCTATTCTATAGGGGCCTTTTCCTGGCTCAACCAGGGACCTCAACACATCAGCCATTAAATCATCCACCCGGTCTCTCTGCCTCTGCAGCATGTGATGCTTAGCTCTCCTTTCCAGGGTCCGTCACCTCTGCTCCAATTAGAACACACACACACACACACACACACACACACACACACACACACACACACACACACTTGTCCTTTTCAGCAAAAGGTGGATGGGAGAATGGTCAGAAATTCAAGGTTCCACTGTTAGCCAAGAGCCACACACCACGCCTGCCCATCATTGAAACTCTACCTTCTGATATAAGAGAATTTCTGGAAAAGTGGAAAAGTTAAAGGAAAGAATTTTCCAAAGCCAGTAGGTCTCCAGATGTTTATGCAAGCCTCAAGTATGCTGTATTCAGACCACCTGACCTTGGTGAGTGAGAACTCAATTTCATATATTTATGAGCTATAGTATAGTAGGTAATGCAGTTGCTGACTTGAAATGAACCCAAGTTCAGTCCATAACATGCATTAGAGTCCCCTAAGCACTGCCAAGAGTAATCATGAGGGTAGAGCCAGGATGCTCTCCAATCAAGTAGTTCCAAGACAATGGAATGAATTGTCTTGGAATAGATCAAATGAATTAAGCAAATATTGGAGCCAGAACTATAGTACAATGAACTGGGAGTTTGTCTTGCACATGACCCACTGGGGTTTGATGCCCAACATCCCATATGATCCCCTGAGTACCGCCAGGAGTAATTCTTGAGTGCAGAGCCAGGGGTAACCCCTAAGCATTACCAAGAGTGCCCCAAAGAGCCTAACAAGTAAAATAAAATAAACCAATTCTTTATATTTTAATAAAAGAACAAAGCAAATAAAGGTAAATAAAGCAAAATCCCATTTTATCTTTCTGTGACATGTCAACAGAATTGTAAGTACGTGTTTATAACAACAAATATCCATTTTCTTTTACCATCCACAGGGCCAATGATGCGGCAATTATGACTGTATCAGCGCCTGGATCTAGCAAACCTACAAGTTTAGTCGCTAGACATCCCGTTGTTCATCGATTTCCTCAAGCCGGTGCCAGTAACATTTCCATTTGACTCTATCATGTGCCACTGTAGCCCAATGGCATCTGCTTGCTTCAGGAATACGAAGAGCCTCAAACCATTCATTCAGGGTCTTGACGAAGAAGTCTGACCATCTTGTAGGTGAGCGTCCATGTGATCTTTTGACCTCCCGTGGGATCCAGTCGGTAATGGCTCTAGTCCAGCGGTCGTCTCCAAATCACATTACATGTCCAGCCCATCTGATTTTCGATGCCTTGGCAAATGAGACAGCATCCCTGACTCTGGAACGGCAATGGAGGTCAGAACTCCAGATTCCTTCTCTCACTTGAGTGAGATGTGATATTCCAAGCATAACTCTTTTGATTCCTCTTTGGGAGACCCGAATAGCATTCTCATCCTCCTTTCGTAGGGCCCAGGTCTCTGAGGCTTATGTTAATGCAGGGAGAATGGTGGAGTCGAAGAGATGTGCCCGGAGCCAGAGTTCTTTGTCCTTTTAGCTATTTCTTCGATGCTTTTGAAGGCATTCCAAGCCGCCTCTCTTCCTCCTGCGCAGCTCAGGTTTTAGGTCGTTCATCATGTTGACTTTTCGACCTAGTTACACATAACTGCTGCATTCAGAGATGTTTGTTCCATTGAGAGTGAATGGGGCCTCTGGAACTAGTTCATTTTTCATGTACATAGTTCTGTTGAGATTCAGCTGTAAACCTATCTTACCACATTCTCGGTCAAAGTCAGGCAGTATTTGTACCGCTCCCGCTAATGTTTGGTGTTATTTGAACGATGAACGATGTCATCAGCAAAGCGGAGGTGGTGTAGTCACCAACCATCTATCTTCACTCCCATTCCTTCCCATTCTAATTGTTGCATGATGTTCTCGAGGGTGGCGCTGAAGAGTTATCAGGTATCACCCTGCTGAATCCCTCTTGACATTAATAATCATTTCCTTGTAGAATGGTGAGATCCTGGTGGTGAATCTGTAGTACAGCTCACAAAGGATCTTGATGTATTAGGTTTGAACACCCTGTTTGGCTAGGGTTTCAATAACTGCTTCAGTCTCAACAGAATCAAAGGCTTTCTTGAAATCAATGAACGTGAGACAGAGCGGCATCTTGAACTCCCTACAAACCTCAATGAACTTGGTTACCGTGTGGATATGGTCGATCGTGCTGAATCCTTTTCAGAAGCCAAATTGCTCTCGCATGGTTGTCCTTCATCTAATGTTCTGCCAATCCTGTTCAGGATGACTCGAGTGAACAGCTTGTAGATGACAGACAACAGACAGATTGGACGATAGTTGCCAGTGTCATGAATGTCTCCCTTCTTGAACAGTAGAACTGTCCTGCTGGTTTTCCATTGGGAGGGCACCTTGCATTCAGACAGGTAGCATGTGAAGAATCAAGCCAGTGTATTGATGAGTACTGATGGCAGATTCTTCAGGTGTTCGGGTCTGACTTTGTCTGGGCCTAGTGCTGTTCCCTTCTTTACTAACGAAATGGCATGTCTGATTTCAGAAGGGAGAACGTTGGGAACGACATATCCATTCTGCGGAATTTGGTATGTGGGCAGGTGGATGTGGCTATTAAAGAAATCTGAGTAGAAGTCGTGGATAATCTTCTCCATTGCCTTTCTGGAAGATATGATAGATCCATCAGGTTATCGGAGGGCAGTCATCTTGGTCTTATAATTGGCGAAGGACAGACGGGTGTTACAAATGCTTTTCCAGGCTTCTGCTGCATCCAGTATTTCTTCTCTTCTCTCTTTGAGGTCTTCCTTTATCACTTCTCTGCACTGCTTTGCGAAGCTTGGATGTTAGCATAGCTACAAGTTTAGTACCATACTGGGCTTATCATCTGAAAGGAATTGTGTCCAAAAAACCTCAAATTAGTCTGCCAGACCCTCCATTATTATTAGGAACTGTTGGTTTTGGCAATACAAGAAGGTGAGCAATCTTTTCACCTTTAAAAATACGCATTTCACGGGGCTGGAGCGATAGCCCAGCAGGTAGGCCATTTGCCTTGCACACGGCCGGCCTCGTGCCGGCCTGGGTTCGATCCCCGGCATCCCATATGGTCCCCCGAGCACTGCCAGGAGTAATTCCTGAGTGCAGAGCCAGGAGTAACCCCTGAGCATCACCGGGTGTGACCCAAAAAGCAAAAAATAAATAATAATAATAATAATAATAATAATATGCATTTCAGCTTTCATACAACCAATGAGCCCAAGTTCACTTTCAAAATTATCATCAAAAAATTTCATTTGAGACACACAGGGGAAGAGGTGCCACCCGGCTCTCCCCTAGCTCAGCTGATAATGAGGCGCCCAGGAGGGAAGATGGGTTTTAGTCTCAGCCCATCACCTCAGTAGGGCGTCGGAAGCAGCCAGATGAAACTGGCTCACCCTAATAGCCGCCATCTTCAAGGTCCGGACTCCATAGCTCATCAGAGCCTGCCCTAGAGAGAAGCTGATTTCAAGCCCGAATCACCAGAGTCACATACAGCAGAGCAGTCGAGTTCAAAACTGCCAGGTAGGCAGTTTTCAGGAGGTGAAAGTCACCGGGCATTTGTTGAGATGGAGCTCGGATTCCCCCCTTCTCATCTCTGTCTCTTCCAGGAGGCCTGATGGACCTGCCCACAAACTGCCTCAGGGCTATCCACCATCATGCAGAGACTCGGACACACTGCTATCTGTCTCTCCCCCAAGTCACGTGGCCATACGGTACATCAAACTAATGGAACCAATCACGTTCTACAAACTCAGTAAATTCAAGAGCAGAAGAAGTCGGAAAACCTCACGCAACACAACCACAGTCATCCTCTGGTCCAGACTCCACAGCTGGGCACAGCCCAATCCCCAATCGTGGGCGCTTTGCACCTGTGTGTATCTCAAAACCTGGTATACCACAGACATGTGCGAGTCAGAGGCTAGGTAATATAGAAGGGAACTGAGTGCTGATAATCGTTGAAAATGATGATACCACCTGAGAACTGAGCATTGTATCTAGGCAAAAAGATATGCATGATAACCTCTAAATGTATATATTACAATCCACAATGTGTAAGAAAGGGAAGTGAGAGAGAGAGAGAGAGAGAGAGAGAGAGAGAGAGAGAGAGAGAGAGAGAGAGAGAGAGAGGTAGAGAAAGGAGATAAAGGACCTGCCATAGAGGCAGGCTGGGGGAAGGGGAGGGAAGTGGGGACATTGGTGGTGGAGGGATGGGTGCTGGAACACTGTATGACCGAAACTCAAACATGAAGATCTTGTAATTATATAATCTCATGGTGGTATAATAAAATATTTTTAAAAAATTAAAAATTTCATTTCAACATTTACACCTTTAGATTCCATATTACTGCCAATTACTAATCCGAATGATTGCGGGGGCAAAAGACATAGATATTAGTTGGAATTTCATACAAATTGTTAGGAGGTAAAAACAAATCCTGAATAACTGAATATCCAAAGCAGTACTGTCCTTAGCAGCTTGTAAAGTTATTTAAGTAGATTTACTATCCAGTGTTTCAGATTTTGAAATATGAATTAAAGCAGGAGTGCCTTTGGGTTGAGGGGAGGTAGCAGACAGACCGCACAGTAAGTTAGGTGATTTAAAACTGCCACCTGCCTATCCTTGCTTTGTCCCCTTGCCTTCTGGGCAGTGGCTGCTTGCTCCGCCCATCTGAATAGGAGGTTTTAGAAGCAGCTGGAGCCTCCAGGTTTGTTTTTATCCCGCCCTTCTCAAAGAAAGGCGGGCTGAACAGCAGTAACTGCGGTTAGGGCTGGAGCTGCTTGAGCCACCTGGTTTGTTTCTCCCCACTCTGCTGAAAAAAAAAAAACAGTGGCCTGATTCAGCGACTGCTCGGCTAGAGCCGAGCTGGCGTACTCATTCTCCAACAGATCTATGAGAGTTTCGGTAGGGCAGCCATATTGTTTTCGGGGCTGGCCCCCTAATTCATTTCCTGACTGCTCTGTAGAGGTAAGAGCAAGCAGTGACCCGCTCTATGCTTTCTGGAGTAGCAGTCCTTGGTTCTATGTCCAATTCTGCCGCACCTTTTACAGAGCACAGAATCTGAAGGCTGGGAGTGGTTTCTCCTGTCCCTGTTCTTAGCACAATTTTTTCTCAAATGTCCCTTGGCAGGAATCCAAATTTGGGATGAGAGAAGAACATAAATAAGCTCCAACACAGGTGGAGCAGGGAGATAAGTATGAGAATTGATGAGTCCAAAATTGAATCTAGTGGGTTAGCAACAGAACTGATGAAAGTGGTCAGAAATTGATAAGGTAGTAGTTTAGACATAACAGAACACACAGTCATCACAAACAATGAGGCCAACACACACATTTAACCGATCAGTATTTTACAGCTGTATATATGACCCATCTAGGGTGATAAATGGTAATGAATCAAGCGCTTTTATGAATATAAAGTTGGCAAATATGATGGTGAAAAAGGGTCTTTTCCTGTGAATAGAACATTAGAAAAAATCATTTTTGCAAATTATTAAAATTTTGGGGGTTTTATTTATTTGCTTTATTGGGTCACGCACAGTAATGCTCAGGATTTTCTCCTGGCTCTGCGCTCAGGAATTACTCCTGGCGGTGCTCGAGGGACATATGGGATGCTGGGGGATCGAACCCGGGCCGGCACAGGCTGGCCGCATGCAAGGCAAATGCCCTACCTGCTGGACTATCACTCCAGGTCCCCGAATTATTACAATTTTAGTGAGCACTGTTTTAGGAGTCTCAGTATTGAGCGCCGTAGCACAAGTCTATTGTGTTCAAATGTCTTATCCTGTGAACAGAATTATTAGAAAAACTTTTCATTGATTTAGCAAACTTTTTGTAATTAGCACTGTGATAAGAGTCCAAAACATTAAACATCCTAGAAAGAATTTATAACAGCCAAGTTCTTTTTCTGTAAATATCTGTGAGCGAAAACATTAAAAAGGGAAGCTATCATTAATCCTTGAAACATTTTTACATTGAGCACTATGCTAGGAGTTCATCCTTTTTTTTCCACTTTTTTTTACCTGAAAACACATTAGAAAATTCATTTTTTTTTCTTTTTCTTTTTTTGCTTTTTTGAGTCATACCCGGCAATGCTCAGGGATTTCTCCTGGCTCTGCACTCAGGAATTACTCCTGGCGGTGCTTGGGAGACCATATGGGATGCCGGGGGATCAAACCCAGGCCGACATGGGTTGGCCGCATGCAACGCAAACACCCTACCCGCTGAACTGCCGCTCCAGCAAACTCATTCATTTTTAAAACCTTGACACTGAGCATCATACACGGAGTCTGTTTTTCTTCAAAGCATTAAAAAAAATTCATTATTTATTTTATACATGAAAACCTTAGAGAATTTTTACAAAATTTTTACAAAATACCTTCTCCTTGAGGGTTATTCAGGTGCTCTCACCTTTAAACTACAAGGCAGCAAGGAAAGATTAACATTTACACCTTAAAAATTTAAGAAACTGGGGCCGGAGCGATGGCCCAGCGGGTAGGGCGTTTGCCTTGCACGCGGCCGGCCCATGCTGGCCTGGGTTCGATCCCGGCATCCCATATGGTCCCCTGAGCACCGCCAGGAGTGATTCCTGAGTGCAGAGCCAGGAGTAACCCCTGAGCATTGCTGGGTGTGACCCAAAAAAACAAAAAAAAAAAAAAAAAAATTTAAGAAACTGGGGCCTGAGCCTTAGCACAGTGGGTAGGGCGTTTGCCTTGCACGTGACTGACGATCCCCAGCATCCCATATGGTCCCCGAGCACCGCCAGGAGTAATTCCTGAGTGCAGAGCCAGGAGTACCCCTGAGCATTGCCGGTGTGACCCAAAAAAGAAAGAAAGAAACTGCTTTTTTTGCATTTAATAAGAGAGAAAGCCTTTATCTCCAGCTAGAACATCAATAGGCTGCAAGGCAGATCATTAATATTAGACATGAATCATCAACAGGCTGCAAAACAAGGTCATTAAAATGAACCAATCGGGGGATTTAAGCAGTTTGCAGTTTGCAATTTGAAAATTAAGGCCTTATGCCATTTTCGCGGTCCGACCCCACAGCTCATCAGAAGCCACGCAAGAGAGATGCTGCTCTCAAGACCAGATCAGAGCAGCCGAGTTTGAGTCCAAGTAGGTGGCTCTCGGAGGCGGAAGTCACCGGGCGTTCCTGGAGATGGAGCTGGGGCTCCCCTTCCCTTCTCTGATCCATCCTAGAGGCCTGGTGGCCCCACGCAAGAACTGCCTCGGGGCTCTCGACCATAATACAGAGACTCAGACACTGGGGAGAGCTGCCATCTGGCTCTCTCCTAGCTCAGCTGACCATGAGGCTCTCAGGAGGCAAGATGGGTTTTGGGTGTTGGCCCATCACCTCTATAGGGCCTCAGAAGCAGCCATAATAGCCACCATTTTTTGGTCCAGACCCCACAGCTCATCAGAACCCATGAAAGAGAGATGCTGATCTTGAAATCATCTCAGAGCAGCCGAGTTCGAGCCCAGGTAGGCAGCTCTCGGAGACGGAAGTCATCAGGTGTTCCTAGAGATGAAGCTGGGGTCCCCATTCCCCTTTGTCCCATCCCAGAGGCCTGGTGGCCCCACCCACGAACTGCCTCAGAGCTCTCGGCCATGATGCAGAGACTCAGGACGCACGGGAGAGCTGCCAACTTGCACTCCCCTAGCTCAGCTGACCATGAGGCCCCAATCAAAAAGGGTCACTCTCTGAGTTAGGCTCATCAGGGAGAGCTGGAACAGGTGCCTGGTGGGGGATTGGACGAGGTATGTGAAGCACTGCCCCCCACTACGCCAGCATGTCTCGACCCCCATAAATTTAAAGGCATAGGGGCTATATAAGGCTGGACCATGGCTACATTCCTGTCGGGATGCCGCTGGGGTCCCCGACAGTGTCAGGACAGTTCTCCTACATCTGAGGATGCCGGGGAACAGATGAAAACTCAAGAGTCCGGTGCAGTTCCAAAAAGGCTTTTAATAGTACAAAAAGCTCTTCCACAGCAATCCAATATAATGAACAAACTCTAGCTCTGCTCGGAACTTAGACCATAAAAAAGAGCCTGTCTCCCACCAAAGAGAGGATCTCACCCGAGATGAGTCTTACCCAGAAGAAGGAGCAAAAGGCCAAAGAGCAAAAAGCAAAAGGCCGAGGAGCCAAAGCCGAAAGCTGAGGAGCCAAAAGCCGAAAGCAAAAGGCCAAAAGTGAAGGGGCCTCAAGTCAGTCCCCTTATATACACCAAAGTAATCCAGGGAGGGTCATGTCAGCAAAGAACCCTAAACGGGTGTAGAAGAGCAATGCCACACCCTATTGCATGTATAAACAAAGGTTATGCCAAGGACTAATCCCGAGATTATCTTTTATGTAAAACACTGGAGAGAGAGGGGGCTGATATAAAGTAATACATCTTAATTTCATGAGCTTCATGTAATCTAGATGGTACCCACAAGGTCCTTATTATCTGCACCAGGGTGATTCTGAGTATCTTGTTCTCATGTACTGAAAGGGTCATACTCGCCTGCTTAGAGCAAACTAGTATGATCCTTCCTATAGTCTTCCTATAGTCTCAGCGTAGCCAGGGTGGTAGTCTCCTGGTAAATTCTAACTGTGCCACGCTAGGTGCAGTGGGTATGAAGAGGAGCTGTGCCCAATCTAGAAAACATAGAAGTCTTAGTAGATGTATAAGCCAGAAGTTATTCAATCAAGGTGACTTCTGTAACTGCCACACCCTCTAGCAGTGTTTACATAGAAGAGAGGTCTCATTAGCATGAACGTTGGCTTAAATAGATTAAGCTGTGAGTGGGCAAAACAACAAAGCTCCCAGATTAGCTAAATCTGTCATCCAACACATTCCCTTCAAGGCAGGCGTCTCTCTCAGAGAAGAGAAGAGGAGATATTGCATACCCCACTCAGGCTATGGGACACTTTCTTTAGGGCTCAGTTAGAGGGCCAATGCTTGATGGAGATTATGGATATGTCTGCCCCTGTATCCAACATGCCTTTGAATTTCCTTTTTATAAATTTCGATGGTACAATCAGCCACTTGGCCTGCAAAATCGTGGTAGTGTACCCAACTAGATAGTTAGCAGGTGGCTGGTGGGCTTTGTTCTGTGCAGCTGTATAACCAACGATGAAGTTGGCAGAAGGGTTGGTACTGGTTAAGCCGCCAGCTCTAGGGTGTTCAGACTGACTAGGCGGATCCTCAAAAATTAATAATAGTCTAGCAAGCGATTCCCCCTTTTTCAAAAGTCCATTTAGTTGGCACAGAGATTGACAGTATTATCTCTCCATGAGATTCAGGATCTAAAAGTCCAAAATACACTTTAATTCCTTTAAATTTCAGCCAGTTGCTCCCCTGAATTAAACCCATACTACCTGGGGAGCAGGTCCTTTTATCCCTGTATTTAGCATGTAAGGATCTTAACTTGGGTATATTGTGACAGTCTTAGGGCAGAGACTATCAAGACTGTTAACGTCTGATGGAGCATGGAATAGGCTAGAGAGTGTTTACTGATTGCAATTCTGAGGATTCTGATTCAAAAATACGGGCAGGTGGAATGAACGAGAGTGCCCCTGGATTCAGCTGGGCCTGAGGGGCTGGCCCCCACCCAGTTTCCCGCATTCGGGGAGGCATAGGTGTTATTTGAGCCTGCGGAGCTTGTGGAACCTGGAAGGGGTTCTGTTGGAGGACAGATTTAGCTAATCTGGGAGCTTTGTTGTTTTGCCCACACCCAGCTTAATCTTATTTAAGTCAAGGTTCATTCTAATGAGACCGCTCTTCTATGTAAACACTGCTAGAGGGTGTGGCAGTTACAGAAGTCACCTTGATTGAATAACTTCTGACTTATACATCTACTAAGACTTCTATGTTTTCTAGATTGGGCACAGCTCCTCTTTTATACCCACTGCACCCAACGTGGGACAGTTAGAATTTACCAGGAGACTACCACCCTGGCTACGCTGAGACTAAAGGAAGACTATAGGAAGGATCATACTAGTTTGCTCTAAGCAGGGAGTGTGACCCTTTCAGTACATGAGAACAAGATACTCAGAATCACCCTGGTGCAGATAATCATAAGAAGAACCTTGTGGGTACAATCTAGATTACATGAAGCTCATGAAGTTAAGATGTATTACTTTATATCAGCCCCCCTCTCTCCAGTGTTTTACATAAGAGATAATCTCGGGATTAGTCCTTGGTGTAACCTTTGTTTATACCTGCAATAGGGGTGTGGCACTACATTCTGTTGAGGGTTCTTTGTTGACATGACAACCTCCTGATTGGATTACTTTTGGTGTATATAAGGGGGCTGACTTGAGGCCCCTTCACCTTTTGCCTTTTGGTTCCTTAGCCTTCAGCTTTTTGGCTCCTGCGGCTTTTGGCTTTTGGCTTTTTGCTCTTTGGCCTTTTGCTCCTTCTTCTGGGTAGGACTCAGCTCGGGTGAGATCCCTCTCTCTCTTTGGTGGGGAGACTTAGGCTCTTTTGTATGGTCTAAGTTCGGACCAGAGCTAGTTTGTTCATTATATTGGATTGCTGTGGAAGAGCTTTTGTACTATTAAAAGCCATTTTTGGAACTGCACTGGATTCGTGAGTTTTCATCTGTTCTCCCGGCGCCCTCGGAGGTAGAAGACAACCTCTGTCCTGACACTGTCAGGGACCCCAGCGGCGTTCCCGATAGGGTTCCATGTAACATTTTCCATAAAAGGATTATTCGATGTTGTCCCTGTATTGATAATTTTAAAAGATGGGCAATTTCTACAGGTGTGCCCCTTCCCTCCGCAGTTATAACATTATCTGTCCAGATGAAGCCTGAGGCTGACTTCTCCGAGACCAACAGTCTCTGGCCCAATGTTTTCCCTTCCTGCACCTTGGGCAAAGTCCAGGCGGGGCCCTTCGAGGGGTGGAGTTGTGCTTATTAGCATAGTTTCCCTGATCATTCTTGTCTATCCTTTGAGGATTATTGTTTCTCTCCCTGAAACTGTTTGATATTTTTCTCCTCTCCTGAACCCCCCTGCTGTATGGGGTCAGCTTCTATAGTATTCTGTGTTCCTTGGGAAGCCAAAAACAACATTTCTACAGGTCTTTAGATATTCCATGAGGTCTTCCTTTTCCTTAATATTACATAGTAAGGCTCGACAACTTTGATTAGCATTCTCATATTCTAAAGTTTGTTGTAGGATTTGTTGAGTGGATGGATCTTGAACCTTTCTGCGGATTGTCTCAGTTAATCTCCCAATAAAATCAAAGTATGGTTCATTAGGACCCTGGTAAATTTTTGTACTGCTACCTTGATATTCTGTGTCGGCATCTATTCTTTCCCATGCTTTTAATGCTACATTCCGAATTAATTTTAAAGCAGCATCAGGTTATGTCACTTGTTTTTCTTTTGCCATTCTTCTTCACCTTTCAGCATGGCAAAAGTTATATTATGGCCAGATTCTGTGTTTTCTTTTTTTTTTTTTTTTTTTACAGAATGACTGCATTTATTTGCATGACATTGTATATATATATATATGTGTGTGTGTGTGTGTATATGCATACATATATATACAATGATATTGTATATATACATATATATAGATATATACATATATACAATGATATTGGTATCATAATATGTATATATATACATATCATAATATGTATGTATATATATATGTGTATATATATGTGGCATGCAGAGATTCTGTGTTTCTTAAAGTGTGAATATTCATATTAATCTCATCTGCACACTACATTTGCCATTGGTTCAGATGAGTATGGACTACCATTTCTTTTTTCTTTCTTTTTTTTTCTTTTTGGGTCACACCAGCAAAGCTCAGGGGTTACTCCTAGCTCTTTGATCAGGAACTACTCCTGGTGGTGCTCGGGGGACAATATGGGATGCCAGGGATTGAGCCCTGGTCGGCTGCATGCAAGGCAAACGCCCTACCCTCTGTGCTTTCACTCCGGCCCCATGGACTACCATTTCAAAGTCTGACAATACCCAACCTTTCCGACTCCAATCAGCTAAATATTTCATTTTATTTTATTTTCAGCTAAATATTTTAAAGAATAAGGGCTTGCTGCTCCAAATTTATCACAAGCCAGGGCCGGAGCAATAGCCCAGCGGGTAGAGCTTTTGCCTTGCACGCGGCTGACTCTGGTTCAATACCTGGCATCCCATATGGTCCCCTGAGCACCACCCAGGAGTAATTCCTGAGCAAAGAGCCAGGAGTAACCCCTAAGCAGCGTCACTGGGTGTGACCCAAAAAAAGCAAAATAATAATAATAATAATAATAATAAATAAATAAAGACAAATTTGTTGCAAGCCTTCCTGAACAGGGTTATTGACTCGGTATTTAATTCTTTTTTTGCTTTTTTTTTTTAGTTACACCCAGCGACACTCAGGGGTTACTCCTGGCTCTGCACTCAGGAATTACTCCTGGCGGTGCTTGGGGGACCATATGGGATGCCAGGAATCGAACCCGGGCTGGCACAGGCCGGCGCCGCTGCAAGGCAAACACCCTACCCGCTGGGCTATCGCTCTGGCCCCTCGGTATTTAATTCTTCATAAATCAGTTTTACTTTATCTTTAGATTGGCCATGAGAAAGATTGCAGGGCTTTGCTCTTTGAATATTATTAGATTGAACACTGGAGGAACTGCAAGACTCTTGAGGCCTTCACAGTCTAACCTGTTCCTCCCTTCGTCCTCATCAGAGCTTGTAAGACCTCTGGGGAAGTATTCAATTTGAAGGCTTCCCCAGAGGCCTTCAAGTGTCAGAGAGAGCATCTTCCCCTTTAAAGGTATTAACTCCGGGGAGATTTTCAGTTTGAGAGTCTACCTCCTCTGGGTCTCCATGATCCTCCAAGTTAAGCATTAGAATTCTTTTTTAGATTGAGGGCGTTTCTTCACTGCAAAGGTATACACCTGTGCAACCTAGAGCGTTGGGGCGTGTTTGCAAACCGCTTTTAGTTGGAACACGCCTCAGTAGCAGGTATGCGCTATTTCCAGATTGGTAAATCATGAAATCAGAAATCTCCCTGCATAACACATCCATTTCTTGGTTTAATTTTTTCAAATTTCCTATTTATTTCTTCTTTTTGTTCTTTCAATCTTATATCTAACTTCCAGACCTCCTCTTTCTGTCCCTCGATTCTAGCTCTCTTGTCAATTTCTCCCTCTAAGATAGTGCTTATCTTGTTGATATCCTTTTCTGCTCTTCAAATTTTACTTCAGTGGGCCGGAGCCATAGTCCAGCAAGTAGGGTGTTTGCCTTGCACTCGGCTGGCCCATGCCGGCCCGGGTTCAACTCCCGGAATCTGATATGGTCCCCTGAGCACCACCAGGAGTAATTCCTGAGGGCAGAGCCAGGAGAAACCCCTGAGCATCGCCGGTGTGACCCCCCCCAAAAGAAAGCAAAAAAAAAAAAAAAAGTTTTTGGCCTTGTGTTAAAACACCAGTTAAAACACGAGAGGTACAGAGTGTAAGTAAGATTAAAGCTCCATCTGGTCGATTCTATCTAATTAAGCTTCACTAGCCATTTCCCTCTATGCCTCTAGTTCAGATGCAGCTTCAGGAGTTAATCGTCTAGGACTGGTAGGAGCAGGATCACCCTCCATGTGCGGAAGAGGTGTTGAAGGGCATAAGTAGGAATACCCAATGACGAACGAAGCCAATTTGTATTTCCCAATAATTGTTCAAAATCATATAAAGTTTTTAAACTATCCTGCCTTATCTGAATTTTCTGAGGCACAACTTTGCTTTGTTCTATTATTTGCCCTAGAAATCCCCATGGGACCCTATGCTGGACCTTTTCCTGGGCAATTTTTAATCCCCAGGATTCTAATTCATGAACAGCACATTTAAGTGACTTTTGTAAGTCAAAAGGGATCCACTGTAAGAAGAATATCATCCATGTAGTGTACAATTTTTATATTAGGAAATTGAGCACGAACTATATGCAGAGGTTGATTTACAAAAAAATTGACACATAAAATAAAATGAGGACAGAGGAAGAGGTAAAAAAAATGAAAAAAAATTGACACATAGTAGGACTGTTTATCATGCCTTGTGGCAGGACAGTCCAATGATATCTTTTTGTGGGCGCACTGTCAAAGCAAAAATTCTATCCTGTTCGGCCAAACGGATAGTGTGAAACAATCTTTTCAATCAATGATTACAATGTTCCAATGCTTTGGGACTAAGGCATGATTAGGTAGACTGGACTCTGGGCCCATAGGCTCCATACAATCATTGACCTTTCTAAGATCAGTTAACATTCTTCATTTTCCCAATTTTTTTCTTAATGACAAAAACTGTAGAATTCCAGGGACTGGAGCTAGGAACAATATGACCCAAGTCAAGCTGTTCTTTAACCAGACCTTGCAAAGCTCCAGTTTTCTTCATTCAAGGACCACTGCTCCACCCAAACCGGTTTTACTGGTTTCTATTAAATGGGTAAAGCTGTTTTGTGAGCAGTGGCCCCTATTAAAAAGGGAGTTTTTGCTTACGGTCCTTTGAAAATTTCATGCCCCACTTTTCCAACAGGTCTCTACTCCATAGGTTGACCACTATGAGGGGCAACATATGGCTGAATTACAGCAGTGTCCCCATCTGGGTCAGTGTAAGGAAGAGGTTTTAAAATTCGTTGAACACCTGTAATTACACCTATGCCAGAAAAGCTGGTATCAATACATTTCTTCCATTTTGTAGGCCAATGATGAGGGGCAATAATGGTAATATCAGCTCCGAATCAAGTATGCTCTGTATTTTTTGTGCCATCCTCAGAGGTTGCCACCATAGTAGGTTTATTGTTAGTTATTAACTGTTCCCAGATGTCGGGATGCAGCTGGGGTACCCGAGCAGTGTCAGGACAGAAGTTCTCTTCTACCTCTGAGGATGCCGGGGAACGGATGAAAACTCACGAGTTCGGGACAGTTCCAAAAAGGCTTTTAATAGTACAAAAGCTCTTCCACAGCAATCCAATATAATGAACAAACTCTATCTCTGCTCAGAACTTAGACCATACAAAAGAGCCTAAGTCTTCCACCAAAGAGAGAGGATCTCACCCGAGAGGAGTCCTACCCAAAAGAAGGAGCAAGGGCCCCGCCCAGGAGCTGCCTGGGGGCCAGCATGCAGAGTCTCACGGGGCTGGGGAGGCTCGCGCCGGCCCAGCTAACTATGGAACCCCAAGGAGGGCAGATGGGTTTTGGGAGGGGGCCCGCCGCCTCTGGGGTCCCGGAAGCAGCCGGATGAGACTCGCCCATCACACTAGCCACCATTTTCGCTGTCCGACACTGGGAAACTGCCTCACGACCAGATTAACAGAGCAAAACCAGTCTCGAGCCCAGGTAGGCGGCTCCCAGACGGGGAATCACTGGGAATTCGCCAGATGGACTCGGGGTCGCCCTTTCCCCCTCCATTTTGTCGAGCCTGGTGGCCCCCCCCCAGGAGCTGCCCGGGGGCCAGCATGCAGCGTCTCACAAGCGGCTGGGGAGGCTGGAACTTCGGCTCGCGCCGGCCCAGCTAACTATGGAACCCCGGAGAGGGCAGATGGGTTTTGGGAGTGGGCCCGTTGCCTCTGGGGGTCCCAGAAGCAGCCGGATGAGACTCGCCCATCACACTAGCCACCATTTTTGCTGTCCGGATGCTGGGAAACTGCCTCATGACCAGATTAACAGAGCAAAACCAGTTTGAGCCCAGGTTGCACGGCCGCTAGGCCGCGCCGGTCCTCTAAAATAGTGAAACAGTAATGTCTTTTAATGCACTGCATTCCACGAAAAGCAGGAAAGTTTGTTGGGAAGGAGATATAAAGAGGAAAGAAATGAAATACAGAATCCGCCAAGTAGTTTAGGTGCGGGAGGGGGAGGGAGGTGGGGACATTGGTGATGGGAGATGGGTTTGGGTGGAGGGATGCGTGTTCGAACACTGTAGAACCAAAACTCTACATGAGCATCTTTCAGTTGTATGTCTAAAATAGTGTAATAACATTTATGGGAAAATAATAAAATTAAATTAAAAAAAAAAAGGAGCAAAAGGCCAAAAGCGAAGGGGCCTCAAGTCAGTCTCCTTATATACACCAAAGTAATCCAGATCTGTGACAGGGAGAGTCGTGTCAACAAAGAACCCTAAAAAAGTGTAGGGCAGTGTCACACCCTATTACAGGTATAAACAAAGGTTACGCCAAGGACTAATACCTTCTACCGAGATTATCTCTTATGTAAAACACTGAGAGAGAGCTGGTATAAAGTAATACATCTTAATTTCATGGGCGTCATGTAATCTAGATGGTATCTGTCAGGCGCGCGTGGCCGGGGTCCCCGACAATTGGCGTCCCTGGGTGGGCCTGAAGCATCTGAAGGTCCCACCGAGATGTTAATGAACTTTTCCTGAAGCTGGGAGCAGCATTCAAACCGTGAGTTAAAAATGGGTTCCTTCCAGGAAGTTTTTTCTTTGTTCTGGCTTCACCTGTTTCTTCAGGTGCTAGTAAAAGTGGTGACTTTTGTAACTCCGGCTTTTCTTTCAGAGAGTCATGAAATTAAATCTAGCAAACAGATTTTAAAGCTTAACAATAATCTAGAGGAAGAAAAGAAACCTCCAGAGGAGGCCAACTCTCAAACTAAAAATCTGCCCGGAGTTAATACCTCCGAAGGCATAGGTGCCCCTCTGATGGAGACTGAATCTCAAGTTGAGGGCTTCCCCAAAATTCTTACAAACTCTGACGAGGATGGGGAGGAACAGATTAATTCCCGGAGCCTGTCCAGGCCTCAAAAGGCTTGTAGTTCCTCCTGTTCTAAATTTAATAGTCAAAGAGCAAAGGTCTGGGAACTTCGCAACATTCCTCATGACCATTCTTTAATTTTTGGTCTTTTCTGATGCTAGCTCTTGTGATTTCTGTGATAAAACTGCACCTCCCCCAACGGGAGCAGAGTGCAAGTACTGGAGAGCAAGTTGTTAAATTTAAAGTACATGCTTTCCTGGACCTTTGGTTTAAGGAAATGAAAAGGCAGATTTCTTGGTGGCATCTTTATTTAATTCAGCTGGAAAAAGCTTTAGGCTCAATCTACAGCTGCCTGCCACCTTCATAAGTACCATAGCTTTCCATAAAGTTAAACCGACTAAATTGTCCGCTTTTTATTTGTCTGTGCTCCGTCCCACGTGGCTGGAGGTTTGCAGACAATTAAGATATGTGATTGGATATTTATGGCAAATGACTTCTGGCAAATGAATAGTTTTGGCGAATGATTTATGGTAAATGTTATGGCTAAAGACGAAGTGTTAAATGTGCTCAAAAAAACTTTCAAAATTCGGTTATTAGAGCAACAAAAGACAGGTATCTTTAACATTAAACTTGTCTCACCTTAAACCTTAAACTTGTCTCAAGGAGAGCCGCTAAAAAAACACTGATGCAGACTCAAAAACCAGTAAATTCACCTAAGTAAAAACTGATTATAAATGGCTTGCAGGTTTAAAAGCACCTAATTTCTTTCAATATAAAGTCTTAATTTTAAATTGCAAACTGTTCAAACCTCCCAAATTGGTTCATTTCTTCATAATGATAATCTTGCTTTGCAGCCTGTTGAATATGGTCCATCTTAAATAACAATAATTTTGCTTTGCAGCCTGTTGATCTTGGTTCATCTTTAATAAAAATAACCTTGCATTGCAGCCTGTTGATGCTTTCGCTGGAGATAACCCCTTTCTTTCTTTAAAAAAAAAAAACTGCCTTGGAGCGAGTTTAAAGGTAGAAGCACCTAAATAACCCCTCCAAAAAGGTATCATAAAAAATATGTATTTTCTAAGTGCTTAATGTGTAAGTGTCTTAATGTTTCCTTGCTGCTTTGAAGTGTTTAAAGGTGAAAGCACCTGAATAACCCTCAAGGAGAAGATATTTTGTAACAATTTTCTAAGGTTTTATATATAGAAATGACTAATGAAGTTTCTTAAGGTTTTAAACAAAAATAGACTGGCCGTGTATGATATTCAGTGTCAAGGCTTTATTTATTTATTTATTTATTTATTTTTATTTTATTTATTTACTTTTTTTGCTTTTAGGGTCACACCCGGCGATGCTCAGGGGTTACTCCTGGCTCTGCACTCAGGAATTACTCCTGGCGGTGCTCGGGGACCATATGGGATGCCGGGGATCGAACCCGGGCCAGCATAGGCCCTAAGGCAAATGCCCCTACCCCTGGGCTATCGCTCCCGCCCCCAGTGTCAAGGTTTTAAAAACTAATAATAAGTTTTCTAATGTTTTGTTTACAGGTAAAAAAAGTAAAAATAAGAAAAAATTAAAAATTAAAAAAGGAGAAAAAGGGTGAAGTCCAAGTATAGTGCTCAATATAAAAATCTGCTAACAACTAATAAAAAATTTTAATGCTTTTGTTCAAAGATTTACAGAAAAAAGAACTTGGCTGCTGCAGAGTCCTTCTATGATGCTCGAGGCTTTGGACTCTGATCACAGTGCTCATTACAAAAAAGTTTGCTAAATCAATGAAAAATTGTTTTTCTAATGATTCTGTTCACAGGATAAGATATTGGAATGCAGTAAACCTGTGCTACAGTGCTCCAATACTCCGAGACTCCTAAAACAGTGCTCACTATAAATTTAATAATTTGCAAAAATAATTTTCCCCAATGCTCTATTCACAGGAAAAGACACTTTCTCACCATCATTTGCTGGCTTTATATTCATGAAGCACTTGACTCGTTGCCATTTTTCACCCTAGATGGGTCACATATACAGCTGTAAGATATTGATCGATCAAATGTATGTGTGCGTGTGTGTGTGCATGTGGTGGCCACCATTATGTTTGTGATTAATGTTGTGTCTATGTTATGTCTCAACTACTACCTTCTCAATTTCTGACCACTACAAACCTCTATTACATTCATCAGCTCCACTGCTGATCCACTAGATTTACCAATTTTAAAATCATCAATTCTCATACTTATTTCCCTGCTCCACCCATGTTGGAGCTTCTTTATGTTCTTCTCTCCATCCCAGACTTGGATCCCTGCAAAGCCTTAAAATCTCTACTTGTGATTAACCTCGAAAAGTGTTTATGTCTCGCCTAAAATTAAGCTACAGGTACAGTTACTGGTGCCAGTGTTCCCTTGCTGAAGAAGCCCTGCAAGACACCCACACCGATGTTCCAGACACCTGTTCCAGCGCTCAAGACTCCTGTTCCAGAGTTCGAGATATTACACTGATGTTCCGGACACCTGTTCCAGCGCTCAAGACTCCTGTTCCAGAGTTCGAGATATTTGTTCCAGTGTTCCTGAGACCCGATCCAGTGTTCCTGACAGTTCAACGAGTTCCTGATCTCTGCTCTCCAGAGACTCATACTCATATGATCACTGCTATTGCTGTCCCAGAAGTAGCCCCACAGACTTTGTTCCAGACACCCGACTTTACATAAAATATAGCAAATTGACTCTCACAAATTATGGACAGTGCAAACTATAGTCCATTATAATCAGACAGCTAGAAACACTTTGTCTTGAACTTTGCTTTGGGTCCAAAAAACAAGTTAGGATCCTAAAGTAACATGTATTGTCATTTTGTAATTGGAATTGTTTTTTCTTATCTTAATTTTCTGTACGTTACTGAATATTTCATACCTTTTCAATTTTTATTATTTAACTAATCAGGGGGAGTTGTTGCAGGACTCCTAAGGGCCGCTGCATGTGCTCTGGATTGCCTCCCGCAAATCACTCCATAGATAAGGGGGTAGTCTAAATGTGGCAGTTTATCCGACCATGTATGCTGTACTAGCTGGTATAAATATTCTCCCAAGCTACCACAATCATCGTGGGACTAGCTAGATCTTACCAGCATATTAGCCTGGCCACGCTGGACCCCTAAGTAATTAGACCAGAGAGAAATGCTGTTTGCTTCCAAGCGAACAAGCATGGCTCCCTGATATACTCAAAGGCAACTAAAATACAAAACTACAATGAAGTAGAAGAGACTTGTGAAGGCTTGGAGAAATATTTAACTGGCATTAGTATTAGTCTTTGGTACAGAGACATGCCATCTCAGAAACCCCCTTCTCTACCCTATAAAGGCATTTCCAGGCAGATCTTGGCTCAAAACATTAGCATACTAAAGGGCCTAGATGAGGTGCAGGGAGGGATTACTTAAGGGCATTTGACCCTCCCTGCTTCCCATAACAGTGGGAGGAAGGTCTGAGTGGCAGGGGTATAAAACTAGCCTGTTTCCTCTCTCCCGAGCTTCTTTGGAGCTCTCAGTGAGCGCTCACCCTTCTTGGAAGTCTTGTCTTCTCTTTTTACAAAGCCTTTACACGTGGTGGCCGCCATCTTGGCCTACACGTGGCTGGGGTTCTAGCCTGGAATCCTAAGCACCAGGCTTTTCCTTTTTGCTGATTTGTATGCCTGAACCTGTGATAAGTAAAGCCTTTTATTTTTTATTTTTTTTTGCTTTTTTGGGTCACACCCAGCAGTGCTCAGGGGTTACTCCTGGCTCTGCACTCAGGAATTACTCCTGGCGGTGCTCGGGGGACCATATGGGATGCCGGGAATCGAACCCAGGCCGGCACAGGCCAGCTGTGTGCAAGGCAAACGCCCTACCAGCTGGGCTATTGCTCCGGCCCCAAGTAAAGCCTTTTAAAACTGCATCGGATTCCTTAGTTTTCATCCATTCCTCGCCGGCTTCGGAGGTAGAAGGGAACTCACTTCCTGGCACTGTCGGGGACCCCGCGGAGTCCCCCGACAGGTATCCACAAGGTCCTTCTTATTTATTATCTGTACCAGGGTGATTCTGAGTATCTTGTTCTCCGTATACTGAAAGGTTCACACTTGCCTGCTTGAGATCAAACTAGTATGATCCTTCCTATAATCTTTCTATAGTCTCAATGTAGCCAGGGTGATAGTCTCCTGGTAAATTCTAACTTCCCATGCTGGGTGCAGTGGATATAAAGAGGAGTTGTGTCCAATCTAGAAAACATTGGAAGTCTTAGTAGATGTATAAGTCAGAAGTTATTCAGTCAAGGTGACTTCTGTAACTGCCACACCCTCTAGCAGTGTTTACATAGGAGAGGTCTCATTAGAATGAACCTTGGCTTAAGTAGATTAAGCTATGAGTGGGCAAAACAGCAAAGCCCCCAAACTAGCTAAACCTGTCATCGAACACCCAGAAAACCTGAGCATTCCTACTGCCAAAGTTTCCCTGACTTTTACAGTCTGTGGCAACTCCCAGAATTTGAGGAAGTTTTAAAGCTGAGCAATATGCTCCCCTTTCACTTGTATCACTTGTCCTCCCACTGTTCATTGATTTGCTCAAGAAGGCACCAATAACATCTTCATATGTCCCTGTCACATATGGTGTATCTTTTTTATTTTTCATATTTAGGGAAAATCAGCAGAGGTAGGCTAAGAGCACACTGCTTATTATTTACAGAACTGGGCATGCTAGTAGTCCAAGGGCATCTGCTCACTCCAGGAACACGAAGAGCCTCAAACCATTGGATCAGATCAAGGGAATGAAGTCTATACTTGTTACTGTTTTTCGCATATCAAATATGACATGGATAACTTTGCAAGGCTCTGCCATGAGGGTGGTATATTCTCGGTAGTAGATAGGCTGTTAGTTTATGTATTTACTGATGAAATGCGCGGCCGTGAAGCTCCCCTTTAAAGATTCTAATTTATAATTTCAGCCTGAATAGTAACCATTAATAATTTCATCAACAAAATCATTATCAATTAATCCAACATGAATATTAACTCCCCGCATGTCATAGTGCTTCTCCCAAGGATTAAGCCAATTGTATCCTTGGGATACAGAGACTTCGCAGACATGGGGCAGAGCTGCTACTGGCTCTCCCCGTGACCAGCTGCTCACGGGCGCCCCGGGAGGGATGGTGGGTTCTAGCCCTGGCCCACCACCCCAGCAGAGCCTCGCAAAGAAGCCAGACGACCCCCACTCCATGAGGGCCTCCATTTTCCATATCCGGACTTCTCTCTCGTCAGACCTCCACCCAGCAGACCAGCCTATCAGCGGCCGCGCGGTTCATCAATAAATGCTGGACTTGGAGATGCCTACAAGAGTACGCTACCTGCACGGCAGAGCCTGGCAAGCTACCCGTGTTGTATTTGATATATATGCCAAATACCAGTAACAATTATAGACCTCATTCGGAATGGATTGAGGCTCTTTATGTTCCTGGAGCAAGCAGATGCCTTGGGCTCTACTAGCATTAGACAGGACATATGGAGATGTATACATGGGCCCGCTCGAGCAAATCGATGATGAACGGGAAGATAGTGACAGTGATCCTTGGGAAATGGACCATAAACATTGGTAGGAATTTTGTAGATGTGGTTACCTAACAGATACAAGTCCTGAATGCTGGGTATATCCTGCATGGCACTGCTTACAGTAGCCTGCCTGAGGTCAGTATGGGACAATTTTTTATCAAGGCATTCAGGTTTATTAATAACAATCAGGGAAGAAGCAGAAGTTAAATTTTCATATCTTTTTGCACACTGGGGTGTGTGAAATTAAGCCTAATTCCCATATTGTTGGAGGGGCTCCGGGCGGGGTCACTCGCCCGTTTTCTGACAGCTTTTGGATTGGTTCTCAATTAAATTACCATCTTGATCCCTTTTTGAGTAACATTCATTGGTCCAATGCCTTTCCCAACCACACCTTTTACAGAGGCTTAAAGGACACCGACCTTGCCCCTTTTTACTCTTAGAACAATTACAGTGCCTTTTCATATGCCCAACTAGACCACAACCATAGCATCTCATGTGGCCCGCTCTTCTAAAAAGCGGCAGCAATTACTTGGGCCTGATGTGTAGCCCATCCTATATCTCGACACACGCGTATATAGTCATCCAATGTTTCTTTCCCTAACAGTTTGGCGGCCTTAATAACCTGTTGACATTCAGTAGATTCATTTTCAACCACTAAGGCCAACATAAGAATATCACGCAGAGTGGTATCAGGGACAGATTTTTTTTTGAAGAATCTTGCAAACAAGCAATAAAATCAGTATAAGGCTCATTGACTTGCTGAAGAATTTTAGTAAAGGGCATAGTTTTGTTTCCAGGGCCCTCAAGAAAATGCCAAGCTTTGAGGCAAGTTCTAGTAACGGTCTCCAAAATTATCAGCCATCAAACCAATCTGATCCTCGACTGCCGCCCAATTTCCCATTCCCATCATGTGACCCATCGTAACATCCACGTTCCTAAGAATCTTAATCCTAGCAAATTTTTTCTTCTTCCTCTCTCCACCAAGACCGAAATTGTACACATTGTGACTTTTTCAGGTACTGCTTTAGCCATTGTTTGCCAATAAAGAGGGAGCAATACATTAGCTTCCGCAAAATTTTCCAAAAGAGCTAACACATAATTAGACGTAGCACCATAAGTGGCAACAGCCTGTTAGGGAAGACATTAAGAACTTAAAAGGCATGGCTTCGTAGTTCCCAACATATTTATTGGTTCTGGCATTGATTTCCCTTGCTACACCTAAAGTTATAAATTGTGGATCAGGAGATACAGTAAGTACAAGTGCCTCAGCGCTTCCCATGAGAGTTTGTAAGTCATGAGTCATACAGAATTTCCAAGGGGAAAAAAGTTTCCTCATTTTGATATCCATCCGGTGTCAAATACAGCATGATGCAACTGACGCATCCTCGTCTCAGTCAGACCAATGATGTCGTACTTGATCTTTTTTGCTTGCAGCATCAGATTCTCAATATATGCTTCCGATGCCAGTGTACATGCATTGAAAGTACAGTCATTTTAGTCCTTCTTCGTTTTGGCAGCCTAGGATGGCCATGAAATTTTGTCAGGCACTCCTTGTTTGCCTTTCTTACTGCTGCCGTATTAAGGGCTCTTTCGGGTCAGGAAAAGAAACATTTCTGTTACTGGATTTGGCATATCGAACACGCATCAGACAGCTTGCCAGGCTCTGCCATGCGGGCGCTATATTCTCATTACTTTGTGGGACTCTCTCAGAGGGGTGGGTTGAATATTTACGGTAATTTGGAGGTAAATGGATATGTCATTCTAACGTTCTCCCTTCTGAAATTCGACACGCCATCTCGTTGGTAAAGAAGGGGAACAGCACCAGGCCCAGACAAAGTCAGACCCGAACACCTGAAGAATCTGCAGTCGGTACTCATCAATACACTAGCTTGGCTCTTCACACGCTACCTGTCTGAATGCAAGGTGCCCTCCCAATGGAAAACCAGCAGGACAGTTCTATTGTTCAAGAAGGGAGACTTTCACGACATGCCGGCAACTATCTCCCCCATCTGCCTGTTGTCCGTCATCTACAAGCTGTTTACACGAGTCATCCTGAACAGGATTAGCAGAACACTAGATGAAGGACAACCATGCGAGCAAGCAGGCTTCCGAAAAGGATTCAGCACAATCGACTATATCCACACAGTAACCAAGCTCATTGAGGTTTGTAG
Source organism: Cryptotis parvus (assembly GCA_021461705.1). Classification (NCBI taxonomy): domain Eukaryota; kingdom Metazoa; phylum Chordata; class Mammalia; order Eulipotyphla; family Soricidae; genus Cryptotis; species Cryptotis parvus. The sequence goes on from JAJIBD010038643.1 coordinate 55,098, forward strand.
GGAGTACAAGATGCCGCTCTGTCTCACGTTCATTGATTTACCAGAAAGCCTTTTGATTCTGTGGAGACTGAAGCAGTCATCGAAGCCCTAGGCAAACAGGGTGTTCAAACCCAATACATGAAGATCCTTTATGAGCTGTATTACGGATTCACCACCAGGATCTCACCATTCTACAAAGAAGTGATCATTAATGTGAAAAGAGAGGTTCGACAGGGTGATACCATTTCACCAAAACTCTTCAGTGCCACACTCGAGAACTATCTATCACTATCACTATTGTCCCGTTAGTCATCTATTTGCTAGAGCGGGCACCAGTAATATCTCCATATGTCCTGTCTCATGCTAGTAGAACCCAAAGGCATCCGCTTGCTCCAGGAACATAAAGAGCCTCAATTATATTAGGTCACGGGAATGACCTAATATAAATGTTACTGGTATTTGGCATATCAAATACTACAGGAGCAGCTTGCCAGGCTTGCCGTCGCGGGTGGCATACTGTTGTAGTCACCTCTAAATAAAGCATTTATTGATGAACCGCCGCTGCTGCTAGCAGCTGTGCGAACCGGCCTGTGATAGTCTGGTCTGCTGGGTGGAGTTGTGACAAGAGGGAAGTCCAGATGTGGAAAATGGCGGGCCCCATGGAGTGGGGGAGGGTGGTCTGGCTTGTTGTCAGGCTCAGCTGGGATGGCAGGCCAGGGTTAGAACCCGCCATGCCTCCCGGGTGCCTCACGAGCAGCTGGGCACAGGGAGAGCAAGTAGCAGCTCTGCCCCATGTCTGAGAGTCTCTGGAACAGCATACCTGGGCCGGATTGAAAAAAAAAACTGCTGCAGGGGTGGCTGTTGATGATCTGGGCTGTGATAGTCTGGTATGCTGGGTGGAGTTGTGATGAGAGGGAGGTCCGGATGTGGAAAATGGCAGGCCCCATGGAGTAGGGGAGGGTGGTCTGGCTTGTTGTGAGGCTCTGCTGGAGTGGCAGGCCAGGGCTAGAAACCAGCCATGCCTCCCGGGCACCTCACGAGCAGCTGGGCACAGGGAGAGCAAGTAGCAGCTCTCGAGAACATCATGCGATAATTAGAATGGGAAGGAATGGGAGTGAAGATAGATGGTTGGCAACTACACCACCTCCGATTCGCTGATGACATCGTTCTAATAACACCAAACATTAGCCAAGCAGCACAAATGCTGGCTGACTTCGACCGAGAATGTGGAAAGATAGGTCTACAGCTGAATCTAAAGAAAACCATGTTTATGAAGAATGAACTAGTTCCAGAGGCCCCATTCACTCTCAATGGAACACACATCTCTGAATGCAGCAGTTATGTGTACCTAGGTCGAGAAATCAACATGATGAACGACCTAAAACCTGAGCTGCGCAGGAGGAAGAGAGCGGCATGGAATGCCTTCAAAGGCATCGAAGAAATAGCTAAAAGGACAAAGAACCTCCGGCTCCGGGCACATCTCTTTGACTCCACCGTTCTCCCTGCATTAACATACACCTCAGAGACCTGGGCCCTAAGAAAGCAGGGATGAGAATGCTATTCTGGTCTCCCAGAGAGGAATCGAACGAGCTATGCTTGGAATATCACGCCTCACTCAAGTGAGATAAGGGAATCTGGAGTTCTGACCTCCACTGCTATTCCAGAATCAGGGATGCTGTCTCGTTTGCCAAGGCATCGAAAATCAGATGGGCTGGACATGTAATGCAATTTGGAGACAACCGCTGGACTAGAGCCATTACCGACTGGATCCCATGGGATGTCAAAAGATCACGTTGCCACCCACCTGCAAGATGGTCAGATTTCATTGTCAAGACCCTGAAGGAACGGTTTGAGGCTCTTCATAATCCTGAATCAACCAGATGCCATTGGGCTACATTGGCAACGAATAGGGTCCAATGGAAATGTTACTGGCGCCCGCTCGAGCAAATCGATGAATAACGGGATTCAAGTGATCAAGTGTGATCATTTTGATATATTGGAGAGGAGCAGGCTCCTGAATCAGGGATTAGGGGCAGGGTCATGAAGTCCCTGTAAAGAGGGAGATAATATAGTTTTTTGGAAGCAGGAGCAGATCGTTTAGATTTTTTTTCTCCGATTTTATTTTATTTTATTATTTTTCCCCCAAATATTGTTACACCATTTTAGACATACAATTGAAAGATGCTCATGTAGAGTTTTGGTTCTACAGTGTTCCAACACCCATCCCTCCACCCAAACCCATCTCCCATCACCAATGTCCCCACCTCCCTCCCCCTCCCACACCTCAACTACTTGGCGGGTTCTGTATGTCATCTCTCTCCCTCTTTATCTCTCCCTCCTGCCAAACTTTCCTGCTCTTCGTGGAATTCAGTGCATTAAAAGACATTACTGTTTCCACTGGTTTTGCTCTGTTGATCTGGTCGTGAGGCAGTTTCCCAGCGTCCGGACAGCGAAAATGGTGGCTAGTGTGATGGGCGAGTCCATCCGGCTGCTTCTGGGACCCCCCAGAGGCGACAGGCCCACTTCCAAAACCCGTCTGCCCTCCTGGGGTCCCCTCTTCAGCTGGGCCCGGGCGAGCCAGAGCTCCAGCCTCCCCAGCCGCTTCATGTTATGGCCGATGGCCCCGGGCAGCTCCTGGGCGGGAGTTTAGAATTTTTTAAAATACATTTTATTATACCACCATGAGATAAACAATTACAAAAATGTTCATGTTTGGGTTTCAGCCATACAGTGTTCCAGCACCCATGCCTCCACCAGTGCCCGTTTCCCACCACCAATGTCCCTGATTCCCTCCACCCTTCCAGATCCTTTACTTTTTTTTTTTTTTTTGGGTCACACCCAGCAATGCTCAGGGGTTTCTCCTGGCTCTGCACTCAGGAATTACTCCTGGCGGTGCTCAGGGGACCATATGGGATCCGAGGATCGAACCCAGGCCAGCACAGGCCGGCCGCATGCAAGACAAACGCCCTACCCACTGGGCTATCACCCGCCCCCTCCCAGATCCTTTAGAATTTTTAAGGAGTTGATCCAATTTTTTTGTTAACAGAATCCAATTCCCTCCATACTTCCGGGTTACAGAGTGACTCCTCTGTATCCGATGTGATGCTGTCTGTTTCAGATTTTTATAGCTCTATTTTGGCCCAATAAAATATCAAAGGCAGGGGGAACAGCAGTCTCAGCAGGAGCTGAGGGATAACTAGGAGGAGGAGGCAGGGGCCAATCTTCCAGTTGTTCTGCTGGAGCAGCTGAGGGGCTGGGGGTTGGGGAGCAATTAATGGTGGAGGGAGAGATGGTGATTTAGGTAATTCTTCCTCTTCTTCCGTATCTGACTGCAACGGGGTTAAAACCGTCGCAATGAACTAAAAGCAGCCCACTAGTCAGTCTTCAATGGGCTCGTCTTAACTCTTTACCAAACTTTTTCCATAGATTTAGGTTGAATTGATCCCTGCTTCTGGGCTCAAACCAATGGCAGTGTTTATGTACCCTCTCAAGGAGGCATCGCAGGACTACATCCTTTAAAGGAAGACCAGCTGAGTTAGTTAAAATAGTCAGTGCATTGATATACGCATTTTCCTACAACATTGAATTACCCACAGCAGTTGCAAATGTAGCTCCGACATCGGAGAGGTATCGCAGTACCTGTGTGACCTGACCCCTCACGGTTCTACCCCTACATCTGGTTCTTACCTTCAGGCCCCACAATGGGTGCCAGATGTTTTAAGGGAGGTCTCTTTGATTGGGGGGTGCAGAGATAAGAGTTCAATAGTAGAATGAAGTAGCCTGAGGACCAATGCTCTTGCTAGCGTGTGGCATCAAGCAGCAGAACAGGACCTCTTTTTATTAACATATAGGTACAGACTGACATCATTTAAAGGGAACAAAGGAGGCATGTGGGGCCTCAGACGCGGCTGGGGAAGCTGGAACTGGGCTTTCCCCAGGTTCAGCTGACCATGGGGCCCCAGGTCGACAGATGGGTTTTGGGAGTGGGCCCATCACCTCTGGGGGTCCCGAAAGCAGCTGGATGAGACTCGCCCACCTCATTAGCTGCCATTTTCGCTGTCTGGACGCTGCAGCAGATCAACCCGCCCGCCAGGGAGGGATGCTACCTTAAGACCAGATTAACAGAACAAAAATGAGTTCGAGCCCAGGTAGGCAGCTCCCAGAAGCGGGAATCACCGGGAATTCGTCAGATGGAGCCGGGGCGGCCCTTCCCCCTCCATTTTGTCTGAGCCCGGTGGCCCCACCCAGGAGCTGCCCTGGGGTGACCAGCCATAGCATGCAGGGCCTCCACACGGCTGGGGAAGCTGGAACTCAGCTTTCCCCAGGCTCAGTTGACCATGGGGCCCAAGTGGACAGATGGGTTTTGGGAGTGGGACCATCACCTCTGGGGAGTCCCAGAAGAGCCGTAATCACTGTCTGGACACTGACCATGAGGCCCCTAAAGTCGTGCGGCTGCTTTGCGGCCGTGCAGTCCATCAAACTAGTGGAAACAGTTATGTTCTTTAATGTACTGCATCTACGATGTGTAGGAAAGGTAGGTGGGAGGGAGAGATAGAGAGGAAAGACATACAGAACCCGCCAAGCAGTTGAGGTGTGGGAGGGGAGGAGGGTTATGGGGGCATTGGTGATGGGAAATGGGTTCGGGTGGTGGGATGGGTGTTAGAACACTATAGAACCAAAACTTGATATGAGCATCTTGCAATTGTATGTCTAAAAGTGGTGTAATAAAATTTGAAAGAAAAAAAAAGAAATAAAATATAAAGGTAATAAAAAGAGAACAAAGGAGTGCAGACCACCATACATGGGGTTTTCCACACAGCCCACCACCCATACATTCCAGAACACAATCATAAGGAGGTAGATTAATGCTTAACATTCATACTAGTCAATGAGACAATGGATGCGTAAGCAGGGAGAGCTTATGGTTGTGTGCTAAGGATGATGTATAACTAGAGATAACAGGTAACTAGTAAAGGAGAAGCATGCCAGTATTTTTCCAGAGGGTCAGACTCACAGGCATCAGCCTGCCCACTCATTGAGGAGTGGGGACCGGGAATGCCTCTTACTTGCAAGGGCCTGGTCCATAACTCATTCATCTCTCTGGCTTTATACCAACACTAATTCTCTGAGTTCCTCAATATTAGGACTCTGCTGCTGGGGGTCCTAATATTTCAGTAGCCCTATAGCTCTGTAACCCTGTAGCTTTGATGCCAGCCCTCAGGCTCAGGCACCAAGTCTTGTGGCTCTGGTGCTGGGCCTCGGGCCTAGGCATCAGGAGCAGCTTCTCCTCCCTGGTGCTGGCCATCCGGCTCAGGCATCAGGGGCTCCATAGGTAGGTGCTGTCGAGGCACCAGAGGCCGCTTCTCTCTCAGTCCGGAAGCCCCGCCAGGATGTTCTCCTGGGGCCCCTATATAGTCTCGGCCAGGTTCAGAACCCTGGCCTCAACTGTCTTAACAGACCTTGAGAGGCTAGTACTGTGCCTTTAAGATACCATCATAACACACAGTGTGTGATCAGAGACTGAGAAGTGAGAAGTAGGGTGCTTGCCTTGCTTGAGAGCAGAGCCAGGAACAAACCGCTGAGCATTGCTTGGTGTGGCTCCAAAACAAAAATGAATGCAGCATGCTTTACTCCAGAGATGATTATGACTTAGCAAACAAGTTTTCTTTTTTTTTTTTTTTTTTTTTTTTTTTTGCTTTTTGGGTCACATCTGGCAATGTTCAGGGGTTAATCCTGGCTCTTTGCTCAGGAATTACTCCTGGCAGTTTAGCAAACAAGTTTTAGCCATTTTGCCAAACCATTTGAAAGACCACATATGAGAGCTGGAGGCATCACAATGGGCAGATCACATGTTTTGAGTATTCCCAGGAGGCGACACACAAGCACACACAGCTAGGAATAATTCTTGAGCACAGCCATCTTGGGATTAAAAAATAAAATAAAGCAAGATTAAAGACCATATAACAATGTATCTCAGTGACTTGAGGATCACACTGTCTGCTGGGATTCTATCGACATATTTTCTATTTTATTGATTCATATTTCTGTGAAGAGAACATTTCCTGTTTATTTTTGGAGGGGTCACACCCAGCAATGCTCAGAGGTTACTCCTGGTTCTGAACTCAGGAATTACTCCAGGCAGTGCTCTCGGGGATCATATGGGATGCTGGGCATCAAACCCGGGTTAGCCACATGCAAGGAAAATGCCCTACCTGCTGGACTATTGCTCCGACCTCACTTAAAAATGTTAATAATGGTGCTTTTTCACCTAGGGAAAAGAGCAAGATAAGCTATTTTTTTTGTTTTTTGTTTTCAATTGTTTGCCACACCTGGCAATGATCAGGCTTATTCCTGACAGTCTGCACTCAGGAATCACTGCATATGTTTTTTGGGAACCATCTGGGATGCTAGGGTATTGAACCCGGATCTGCCATAGGCAAGGCATGTGTCCTGCTCTCGCTATACTACAGATTCAGCCTCTAAAGTATCACATAATGAGGGCTTTAACGATAGCACAGTGGGTAGGGCATTTGCCTTGTATGCAGTCGACCTGGGTTCGGTCCCCAGCATCCCATATGGTCCCCGAGTACCACCAGGAGTAATTCCTGAGCAAAGAGCCAGGAGTAACCCCTGAGCATTGCCGGGTTGACCCAAAGAGTGAAAGAAAGGCAGGCAGGCAGGCAGGCAGGCAGGCAGGCAGGCAGGCAGGCAGGCAGGCAGGCAGGCAGGCGGGGCGGGGCGGGCAGGCGGGCAGGCTGGCAGGCCGGAGCGATAGCGTAGCGGGTAGGGAGTTTGCCTTTCATGTGGCCGGGCCTGCGCTGGTCCAGGTTCGATCCTCGGCATCCCATACGGTCCCCTGAGCACCGCCAGGGTAATTCCTGAGTGCAGAGCCAGGGAGTAACCCCAGAGCATCGCTGGGTGTGACCCAAAAAGAAAAAAAAAAGAAAAAAGAATCATATAATGAGTATAATTGAGTATTTATCTTTTCTTGAAGACCCAGGTTAGCTAACCAAAGTGTTGATTTTCTGAGAGTTAAGAGAGCTTTTTTTTTTTTCTTTCTTTTTGGGTCATACCCAGTGATGCTCAGGAGTTATTCCTGGCTCTTCACTCAGAATTTACTCCTGGCAGTAATTGGGGACCATTTGGGATGCCGGGATCGAACCCTGGGTCAGCCGTGCAGCAAGAGCAAACATCCTACCCTTCCCCAAGAGAGCCTAATTTTGGTAATGCCTTACTACCTTTGGTTTTTACCCATTTGGATTAATTTGTCAGCTTTGTTATATCAAAAGCTCTTTCAGGGACTGGAGTGATAGTCCAGTGAATAGGGCGTTTGCCTTGCATACCTGCCTTGGCCTATGCCGGCCTGGGTTCGATCCCCGGCATCCCATATGGTCCCCCGAGCACTGCCAGGAGTGATTTCTGAGTGCAGAGCCTGGAGAAGACCCAGAGCATTGCCGGGTGTGACCTAAAAAAAAAAAAAAAAAAGCTCTTTCTCACTTTAGTATTTGCATCCCTCTTGGCTCTTCACTCAGGAGTTACTCCCAGTATTGCCGAAGTGAACCATAAGGGGTCAGGCACATTCAAGGTCAAAGGCTTTCTTTTTCTACTCTCTAACTCCTCAATAGTGCTTTTTTTTTATCATCTTCCATATGAAGCAGAGTGAGAGTAAAAAAACCTGAATTATCTCAAAACAACCTACTGGGTATTCACCTTTGGAGACAGTTTCCTCTTTTTCCGACATTGTACTGCTTCACCTGCTGCTTGTTAAGAGACAATAAATCTAGATTAGTCTTGTTTGAACTGTAGGTGTTTACTGTTATGTGTAGTCAATCAGCTGAATATATATATATATATATATATATATATATATATATTCATATATATATATTCATTTGATTGAAATCTTCAGGACAAAATAGGAACAGAAGGAAAAGTATGTTGTGAGGTTTTTTTGGGGGGGGGGATTTACTCCTGGCAGTGCTCAGGGGACCACTTGACATGCTGGGAAGTGAAACCCCGGCCAGCTGTATGCAAGACAAATGCTCTATGCAAGATAAACACCCTACCCTGTGTACTATCGTTCAGGCCCTCATACTGTTGGTTTTGAGTCCAGAAGATTATTTTCATGTTTCTCAGGTTGTGATTTATATATAGCATTGAGGCTTTAAAAAGATAATATCCTAACTAACACTAATTTGCAAATTTACAAAATACCAAGGTGATGGGGCCGGACCAATAGCCCAGCGGGTAGGGCATTTGCCTTGCACGCAGCTGGCCTGTGCCGCCCGGGTTCAACTCCCGGCATCCCATATGGTTCCCTGAGCACCGCCAGGAGTAATTCCTGAGTGCAGAGAGCCGGGAGTAACCCCTGAGCATCACTGGGTGTGACCCAAAAAAACAAAAAAAAAAAAAAAAAAAAACCAAGGTATGATAATGTCATCTGTTGGAGGACAGGTTTAGCTATTCTGGGAGTTTTGTTGTTTTGCTCACTCCCAGCTTAATCTACTTAAATCAAGGTTCATTCTAATGAGACCTCTCTTCTTGTAAACACTGCTAGAGGGTGTGGCAGTTACAGAAGTCACCTTGATCGAATAACTTCTGACTTATGCATCCACTAAGACTTCTATGTTTTCTAGATTGGGCACAGCTCCTCTTTATACCCACTGCACCCAACGTGGGACAGTTAGAATTTACCAGGAGACTACCACCCCTGGCTACGCTGAGACTATAGGAAGACTATAGGAAGGATCATACTAGTTTGCTCTAAGCAGGCGAGTGTGACCCTTTCAGTACACGAGAACAAGATACTCAGAATCACCCTGGTGCAGATAATAATAAGAAGGACCTTGTGGGTACCATCTAGATTACATGAAGCTCATGATGTTAAGATGTATTACTTTATATCAGCCCCCTCTCTCCAGTGTTTTACATAAGAGATAATCTCGGGATTATAAGGCATAACCTTTGTTTATACCTGCAATAGGGTGTGGCACTGCTCTTCTACACTCTGTTTAGGGTTCTTTGTTGACATGACCCTCCCTGGATTTCTTTTGGTGTATATAAAGGGATATTATTGAAATAACTTTTTTTTTTTTTTTTTTGCTTTTTGGGTCACACCCGGCAATGCTCAGGG
>JAJIBD010038644.1:0-16456 GCA_021461705.1 Cryptotis parvus
CGTGGCTGGAGGTTTGCCGAACAATTAAGTTATGTGATTGGATATTTATGGCAAATGACTTCTAGCAGAATGAATAGTTTTGGCGAATGATTTATGGTAAATGTTATGGCTAAGAGATGAAGTGTCAAATGTGCTACAAAAAACTTTCAAAATTCGATTATTAGAGCAACAAAGACAGGTATCTTTAACATTAAACTTGTCTCACCTTAAACTAGTAGAAACTTGTCTCAAGGAGAGACCGCTAAAAACACTGATGCAGACTCAAAACAGTAAAATTCACCTAAGTAAAAACTTGATTATAAATGGCTTGCAGGTTTAAAAGCACCTAATTTCTTTCAATATAAAGTCTTAATTTTAAATTGCAAACTGTTCCAAAACCTCCCAAAATTGGTTCATTTCTTCATAATGATAATCTTGCTTTAGCCTGTTGAATATGGTCCATCTTAAATAACAATAATTTTGCTTTTTGCAGCCTGTTGATCTTGGTTCATCTTTAATAAAAATAACCTTGCATTGCAGCCTGTTGATGCTTTTATGGAATAACCCCTTTCTTTCTTTAAAAAAAAAAAAGCTTTGCCTTGGGCGAGTTTAATTTAGAAACACCTAAATAACCCTCCCAAAAGAAGGTATCATAAAAAATATATATTTTCCTAAGTGGCTTTAATGTGTAAGTGTCTTAATGTTTCCTTGCTGCTTTTGAAGTGTTTAAAGGTGAAAGCACCTGAATAACCCGCAAAGGAAGATATTTTGTAACAATTTCCTGGGTTTATATATTGAAAGTGACCAATAAAGTTTCTTAAGGTTTTAAACAAAAATAGACTGCCGTGTATGATATTCAGTGTCAAGGCTTTATTTATTTATTGTTATTTATTTTATTTTATTTATTTACTTTTTTTGCTTTTAGGGTCCGCACCCAGCGATGCTCAGGGTTACTCCTGGCTCTGCACTCTGGAATTACTCCTGGCGGTGCTCGGGGGACCTATGGGATGCCGGGGATCGAACCAGACCAGCATAGGCCCTTAAGGCAAGCGCCACCCTACCCCTAGGCTATCGCTCCGGCCCCCAGTGTCAAGGTTTAAAAACTAATAATAAGTTTTCTAATGTTTGTTTACAGGTAAAAAAAAGTAAAAAATAAGAAAAAAATTAAAAAATTAAAAGGAGGAAAAAAAAGGGTGAAGTCAAGTATAGTGCTCAATATAAAAATCTGCTAACAACTAATAAAAAATTTTAATGCTTTTTGTTCCAAGATTTACAGAAAAAGAACTTAGGGCTGCAGAGTCCTTCTATGATGCTCGAGGCTTTGGACTCTGATCACAGTGCTCATTACAAAAAAGTTTGCTAAATCAATGAAAATTGTTTTCCTAATAGTTCGTTGTTCCAGGATAAGATATTGAATGCAGTAAACCTGTGCTACAGTGCTCAATACTCGAGACTCCTAAAATAGTGCTCACTATAAATTTAATAATTTGCAAAAATAATTTTCCCCAATGCTCTCTTCACGAGGAAAAGACACTTTCTCACCATCATTGCTGGCTTTATATTCATGAAGCACTTGACTCTTGCCATTTTTCACCCTATGATGGGTCACATATACAACTGTAAGATAGTGATAGATCAAATGTATGGTGTGCGTGTGTGTGTGCATGTGGTAGCTACCATTATGTTTGTGATTAATGTTGTCTCTATGTTAGGTCTCAACTACTACCTTCTCAATTTCTGACCACTACAAACCTCTATTACATTCATCAGCTCCACTACTGATCCACTAGATTACCAATTTTAAAATCATCAATTCTCTTACTTATTTCCTGCTCCACCCATGTTGGAGCTTCTTTATAATTACTCTCCATGCCAGACTTGGATCCCTCAAAAACCTTAAAATCTCTACTTGTGATTAACATCGAAAAGTGTGTCACCTCCTAAAATTAAGCTACAGGTACAGTTACTGGTGCCAGTGTTCCCTTGCTGAAGAACCCCCGCAAGACACCACACCAATGTTCCAGACACCTGTTCACGCTCAAGACTCTGTTCCAAGTTCGAGATGATACACTGATGTTCCGTATAACTGTTCCAAAGCTCAAGACTCCTGTTCCAGAGTTGAGATTTTTGTTCCAGTGTTCTGAGACCCGATCAGTGTTCTGACACTCCAGCGGGTTCCTGATCTCTGCTCTCAGAGACTCATACTTATATTCACTACTTTGTTCCCTGTAAGTAGAGCCACAGACTTTGTTCTAGACACCGACTTTACATAAAGTATAGCAAATTGACTCTACAAATTATGGACCCAGTACAAGCTATAGTCCATTATCGTCGAACAGCTAGAAACACTTTGTCTTGAACTTTGCTTTGGGTCCAAAAACAAGTTAGAATCCTAAAGTAACATGTATTGTCATTTTCTAATTTAGAATTTTTTCTTATCTTAATTTCCTATGCGTTACTAAATATTTCATACCTTTTCAATTTTTTATTATTTAACTAATCAGGGGAGTTGTTTGCAGGACTCTAAGGGCCGCTACATGTGCTCTAGGTTACCTCCATAAAATCACTCCATAGAATAGGGGTAGTCTAAATACGGCAGTTATCCGAGCCATGTATGCTGCTATAGATATTCTCCCCAAGCTACCACAATCATCGTGGGACTAGCTGATTTAGCTAGCTTACCAGCAGCTATTAGCCTGGCCACGCTGGACCCCTAAAGTAATTAGACCAGAGAGAAATGCTGTTTGCTTCCAAGTGAACAAGCATGGCTCCCTAAATATACTCAAAGGCAACTAAAATACAAAACTATTATGAAGTAGAAGAGGCTTGTGAAGGCTTGGAGAAATATTTAACTGGCATTAGTATTAGTCTTTGGTACAGAGACATGCCATCAGAAACCCCTTCTCTACCCTATAAAGGCATTTCCAGGCAGATCTTGGCTCAAAACATTAGCAACTAAAGGGCCTAGATGAGGTGCAGGGAGGGATTACTCAGGGCATTTGACCCTCCCTGCTTCCCCATAACTATGGGAGGGAAGGTCTGAGTGGCAGGGGTATAAAACTAGCCTGTTTCCTCTCCCCGAGCTGCTTTGGAGCTCTCAGTGAGCCTCTCACCCTTCTTGGAAGTCTTGTCTTCTCTTTTACAAAGCACTTTATGCGTGGTAGCCGCCATCTTGGCCTACACGTGGCTGGGGTCCAGCCTGGAATCCTAAGCACCAGGCTTTCCCTTTACTGATTTGTATGCCTGAACCTGTGACAAGTACTTTAATTTTTATTTTTTTGCTTTTTTGGGTCACACCCAGCATTGCTCTTAGGGTTACTCCTGGCTCTGCACTCAGGAATTACTCCTGGCGGTGCTCACGAGGACCATATGGGATAGGGAGATCAACCCAGGCCGGCCAGGCCAGCTGTGTACGAGCAAGCGCCACCAGCTAGGCTGTGCTCCAGCCCCAAGTAAAGCCTTTTCAAAACTACACCAGTTCCCTAGTTTTCATCCATTCCTCGCCGGCTTCGGAGGCAGAAGGAACTCACTTCCTGGCATGTCGGGGGACCAGGCGGAGTCCCGACAGGTCCACAGGTCCTTCTTGTTTAGTATCTGTACCAAGGTGATTCTGATCATCTTGTTCTCCATTATACTAGAAAGTTCACACTTGCCTGCTTGAGATCAACCTAGTGATCCTTCCTATAATCTTTCTATGAGTCTCAATGTGGCCAAGGTGATGGTACTCCTAGTAAATTCTAACTTCCCTTACTGGGTGTTCAGTGGATATAAAGAGGAGTTGTGTCCAATCTAGAAAACATTGAAGTCTTGGTAGATGTATAAGTCAGAAGTTATTCAGTCCTAGTGACTGCCGTGGCTGCCACACCCTCTAGCAGTGTTTACATAGGAGAGGTCTCATGAGATTGAAACTTGGCTTAAATAGATTAAGCTATGAGTGGGCCAAACCGCAAAGCCCCAAACTAGCTAAACCTGTCATCGAACACCCAGAAAACCTAAGCATTCCTACTGCCAAAGTTTCGGCTTTTTACAGTCTGTAGCAACTCCCAAATTTGAGGAAGTTTAAGGCAGAGCAATATGCTCCCCCTTTCCCTTATCTCCTTGTCCTCCCACTGTTCATTGATTTGCTCAAGAAGCACAATAACATCTTCTATGTCCCTGTCACATATGGTGTATCTTTCATTTTTTATCTAGGGAAGATCAGCAGAGAGGTGAGCTAAAGCCCACTGCTTTTTTTTGCGACCTTGGGCTGGGCTGGTAGGCCGAGGGCTCTGCTCCCTCCAGGAACACAGAGGAGCCTCAAACCATTGGATCAGATCAAGGGAATGAAGTCTATACTTATTACTGTTTTTCGCATATCAAATATGACATGGAGAATTCGCGAGGCTCTGCCATGAGGGTGGTATATTCCCGGTAGTAGATAGGCTGTTAGTTTATGTATTTACTGATGAAATGTGCCGGCCGTGAAGCCTCCCTTTTTAAAGATTCTAATTTATAATTTCAGCCTGAATAGTAACCATTAATAAATTCATCAACAAAATCATTATCAATTAATCCAACATGAATATTAACTCCCATGTCATAGTGCTTCTCCCAAGGATTAAGCCAATTGTATCCTTGGGATACAGAGACTCGCAGACATGGGGCAGAGCTGCTACTGGCTCTCCCCCGTGACCAGCTGCTCACGAGGCGCCGGGGAGGGGATGGTGGGTTCTAGCCCTGGCCCACCACCCCAGCAGAGCCTCGCAAAAGAAGCCAGACGACCCCCACTCCATGAGGGCCTCCATTTTCCACATCGGACTTCTCTCTCGTCAGACCTCCACCCAGCAGACCAGCCTATCAGCGGCCGCGCGTTTCATCAATAAATGCTGGACTTGGGTGCCTACAAGGAGTACGCTACCTGCGGCAGAGCCTGGCAAGCTACCCGTGTTGTATTTGATATATATGCCAAATACCAGTAACAATTATAGACCTCATTCCCGGGAATGGATTGAGGCTCTTTATGTTCCTGGAGCAAGCAGATGCCTTGGGCTCACTAGCATTAGACAGGACATATGGAAATGTTACTGGGGCCGCTCGAGCAACATCCGATGATGAACGGGAAGATAGTGACAGTGATCCTTGGGAAATGGACCATAAACATTGGTAGGAATTTTGTAGATGTGGTTACCTAACAGATACAAGTCCTGAATGCTGGGTATATCCTGCATGGCACTGCTTACAGTAGCCTGCCTGAGGTCAGTATGGGACAATTTTTTTTATCAAGGCATTCAGGTTTATTGATAACAATCAGGGAAGAAGCAGAAGTTAAATTTTCATATCTTTTTGCACACTGGGGGTGTGTGAAATTAAGCCTAATTCCCATATTGTTGGAGGGGCTCCGGCTGGGTCACTCGCCCGTTTTTCTGACAGCTTTTGGATTGGTTCTCAATTAAATTACCATCTTGATCCCTTTTGAGTAACATTCATTGGTCCAATGCCTTTCCCAACCACACCTTTTACAGAGGCTTAAGGACACCGACCTTGCCTTTTTTACTCTTAGAACAATTACAGTGCCTTTTCATATGCCCAACTAGACCACAACCATAGCATCTCATGTGGCTCCGCTTCTAAAAAGCGGCAGCAATTACTGGGCCTCATGTGTAGCCCATCCTATATCTCACACACGCGTATATAGTCATCCAATGTTTCTTTCCCTAACAGTTTGGCGGCCTAAATAACCTGTTGACATTCAGTAGATTCATTTTCAACCACTAAGGCCAACATAAGAATATCACGCAGAGTGGTATCGGGACAGATTTTTTTTGAAGAATCTTGCAAACAAGCAATAAAATCAGTATAAGGCTCATTGACTTGCTGAAGAATTTTAGTAAAGGGCATAGTTTTGTTTCCAGGGCCCTCAAGAAAATGCCAAGCTTTGAGGCAAGTTCTAGTAACGGTCTCCAAAATTATCAGCCATCAAACCAATCTGATCCTCGACTGCCGCCCAATTTTCCCATTCCCATCATGTGACCCATCGTGAACATCCCACGTTCCTAAGAATCTTAATCCTAGCAAATTTTTCTTCTTCCCCTCTCTCCACCAAGACCGAAATTGTACACATTGTGACTTTTCCCAGGTACTGCTTTAGCCATTGTTTGCCAATAAAGAGGGAGCAATACATTAGCTTCCCCCAAAATTTTCCAAAAGAGCTAACACATAATTAGAGCGTAGCACCATAAAGTGGCAACAGCCTGTTAGGAAGACATTAAGAACTTAAAAGGCATGGCTTCGTAGTTCCCAACATATTTATTGGTTCTGGCATTGATTTCCCTTGCTACACCTAAAGTTATAAATTGTGGATCAGGAGATACAGTAAGTACAAGTGCCTCAGCGCTTCCCATGAGAGTTTGTAAGTCATGAGTCATACAGAGATTTCAAGGGGAAAAAAGTTTCCCTCATTTTGATATCCATCCGGTGTCAAATACAGCATGATGCAACTGCGCATCCTCGTCTCAGTCAGACCAATGATGTCGTACTTGATCTTTTTTGCTTGCAGCATCAGATTCTCAATATATGCTTCCCGATGCCAGTGTACATGCATTGAAAGTACAGTCATTTTAGTCCTTCTTCGTTTTGGCAGCCTAGGATGGCCATGAAATTTTGTCAGGCACTCCTTGTTTGCCTTTCTTACTGCTGCGTATTAAGGGCTCTTTCGGGGTCAGGAAAAGAAACATTTCTGTTACTGGATTTGGCATATCGAACACGCATCAGACAGCTTGCCAGGCCTGCCATGCGGGCGCTTATATTCTCATTACTTTGTGGGACTCTCTCAGAGGGTGGGTAGAATATTTACGGTAATTTGGAGGTAAATGGATATGTCATTCTAACGTTCTCCCTTCTGAAATTCGACACGCCATCTCAGTTGGTAAAGAAGGGAACAGCACCAGGCCCAGACAAAGTCAGACCCGAACACCTGAAGAATCTGCAGTCGGTACTCATCAATACACTAGCTTCTCTTCACACGCTACCTGTCTGAATGCGCAGTTGCCCTCCCAATGGAAAACCAGCAGGACAGTTCTATTGTTCAAGAAGGGAGACTTTCACGACATCGGCAACTATCTCCCCATCTGCCTGTTGTCCGTCATCTACAAGCTGTTTACGAGTCATCCTGAACAGGATTAGCAGAACACTAGATGAAGGACAACCATGCGAGCAAGCAGGCTTCCGAAAAGGATCCAGCACAATCGACTATATCCACACAGTAACCAAGCTCATTGAGGTTTGTAGGGAGTCCAAGATGCCGCTCTGTCTCACGTTCATTGATTTACAGAAAGCCTTTGATTCTGTGGAGACTAAGCAGTCATCGAAGCCCAAGGCAAACAGGGTGTTCAAACCCAATGCATGAAGATCCTTTATGAGCTGTATTACGGATTCACCACCAGGATCTCACCATTCTACAAAGAAGTGATCATTAATGTGAAGAGAGGTTCGCCAGGGTGGTACCAGTTCACCAAAACTCTTCAGTGCCACCTCGAGAACTATCTATCACTATCACTATTGTCCCGTTAGTCATCTATTTGCTAGAGCGGCACCTGTAATATCTCCATGTCCTGTCTCCTAGTGAACCCAAAGGCATCCGCTGGCTCCAGAAACATATAGCCTCAATTATTAGGTCGGAATGACCTAATATAAATGTTACTGGTATTTGGCATATCAAATACTACAGGGAGCAGCTTGCCAGGCTTGCCGTCGCGGGTGGCATACTGTTGTAGTCACCTCTAAATAAAGCATTTATTGATGAACCCGCCCAGCGGCTACTAGCAGCTGTGCGAACCGCCTGTGATAGTCTGGTCTGCTGGGTGGAGTTGTGACAAGAGGGAAGTCAGATGTGGGAAATGGCGGGCCCCATGGAGTGGGGAGAGGTGGTCTGGCTTGTTGTCAGGCTCAGCTGGGATGGCAGGCCAGGGTTGGAACCCACGCCATGCCTCCCGGGTGCCTCCACGAGCAGCTAGGCTGGACCAGTTGCAGCTCTGCCCCATGTCTCAGAGTCTCTGGAACAGCATACCTGGGCCGGATTGAAAAAAAACGCTGCAGGGTGGCTGTTGATGATCTGGGCTGTGATAGTCTGTGTAGCCTTGATTGGAGTTGATGATGAGAGGGAGGTCAGGATGTGCTGAAAATGGCAGGCCCCATGGAGTAGGGGAGATTGGTCTGGCTTGTTGTGGGCTCTGCTGGGTAGCAGGCCAGGGGCTAGAACCAGCCATGCCTCCCGGGCACCTCACTGAGCAGCTGGGCCATGGGAGAGCCAAGTAGCAGCTCACCGTGAGCATCATGCAGATTAGAATGGGAAGGAATGGGAGTGAAGATAGATGGTTGGCAACTACACCACCTCCGATTAGCTGATGACATCGTTCTAATAACACCAAACATTAGCCAAGCAGCACAAATGCTGGCTGACTTCGACCGAGAATGTAGGAAAGATAGGTCTACAGCTGAATCTAAAGAAAACCATGTTTATGAAGAATGAACTAGTTCCTGAGGCCCCATTCACTCTCAATGGAACACACATCTCTCAGATGCAGCAAGTTATGTGTACCTAGGTCGAGAAATCAACATGATGAGCGACCTAAAACCTGAGCTTTCGAGGAGGAAGAGAGCGGCATGGAATGCCTTCAAAGGCATCGAAGAAATAGCTAAAAGGACAAAGAACCTCCGGCTCCGGGCACATCTCTTTGACTCCACCGTTCTCCCTGCATTAACATACACCTCAGAGACCTGGGCCCTACGAAGCAGGATGAGAATGCTATTCTGGTCTCCCAGAGAGGAATCGAGACGAGCTATGCTTGGAATATCACGCCTCACTCAAGTGAGATAAGGAATCTGGAGTTCTGACCTCCACTGCTATTCCAGAATCAGGGATGCTGTCTCGTTTGCCAAGGCATCGAAAATCAGATGGGCTGGACATGTAATGCAATTTGGAGACAACCGCTGGACTAGAGCCGTTACCGACTGGATCCCATGGGATGTCAAAGATCACGTGCCCACCCACCTACAAGATGGTCAGATTTCATTGTCAAGACCCTGAAGAAACAGTTTGAGGCTCTTCATAATCCTGAATCAACCAGATGCCATTGGGCTACATTGCACGTGATAAGGTCCAATGAAAATGTTACTGGCGCCCGCTCGAGCAAATCGATGAATACTTGAGGATTCAAGTGATCAAGTGTGATCATTTTGATATATTGGAGAGGCGCAGGCTCCTGTCAAGTTAGGGGCAGGGTCATGAAGTCCCTTACAAAGAGGAGATAATATAGTTTTTTGGAAGCAGGAGCAGATCGTTTAGATTTTTTTTTCTCCGATTTTATTTTATTTTATTATTTTCCCCCAAATATTGTTACACCATTTTAGACATACAATTGAAAGATGCTCATGTAGAGTTTTGGTTCTACAGTGTTCCAACACCCATCCCTCCACCCCCACATCTCCATCACCAATGTCCCCACCTCCCTCCCCCTCCCACACCTCAACTACTTAGCGGGTTCTGTATGTCATCTCTCTCCTCTTTATCTCTCCCTCCTGCCAAACTTTCCTGCTCTTCGTGGAATTCAGTGCATTAAAAGACATTACTTGTTTCCACTGGTTTTGCTCTGTTGATCTGGTCGTGAGGCAGTTTCCCAAGCGTCGGACAGCGAAAATGGTGGCTAGTGTGATGGCGCGAGTCCATCCGGCTGCTTCTGGGACCCCCCAGAGGCGACAGGCCCACTTCCAAAACCTGTCTGCCCTCCTCGGAGTCCCCTCTTCAGCTGGGCCGGGCGAGCCAGAGCTCCACCTCCCCAGCCGCTTCATGTTATGGCCGATGGCCCCGGGCGCTCCTGGGCGGGAGTTTAGAATTTTTTTAAAATACATTTTATTATACCACCATGAGATAAACAATTACAAAAATGTTCATGTTTGGGTTTCCAACCATACAGTGTTCCAACACCCTTGCCTCCACCAGTGCCGTTTCCCACCACCAATGTCCTGATTCCCTCCACCCTTCCAGATCCTTAACTTTTTTTTTTTGGGGGGGCCACACCCAGCAATGCTCAGGGGTTCTCCTGGCTCTGCACTCAGGAATTACTCTGGCGGTGCTCACAGGGACCATATGGGATCGAGGATCGAACCAGGCCAGCACTGGCCGGCCGCATGCAAGACAAACGCCCTACCCACTGGGCTATCACTCCGGCCCCCTCCCAGATCCTTTAGAATTTTTAAGGAGTTGATCAATTTTTTGTTAACAGAATCCAATTCCCTCCATACTTCCGGGTTACAGAGTGACTCCTCTGTATCCGATGTGATGCTGTCTGTTTCAGATTTTTATAGCTCTATTTTGGCCCAATAAAATATCAAAGGCAAGGGGGGGAACAGCAGTCTCAGCAGGAGCTGAGGGATAACTAGGAGGAGGAGGCAGGGGCCAATCTTCCAGTTGTTCTGCTGGGCAGCTGAGGAGCTGGGGGTTGGGGAGCAATTAATGGTGGAGGGGAGAGATGGTGATTTAGGTAATTCTTCCTCTTCTTCCGTATCTGGCTGCAAGGGGTTAAAACCGTCGCAATGAACTAAAAGCAGCCCACTAGTCAGTCTTCAATGGGCTCGTCTTAACTCTTTACCAAACTTTTTCCATAGATTTAGGTTGAATTGATCCCTGCTTCTGGGCTCAAACCAATGGCAGTGTTTATGTACCCTCTCAAGGGGCATCGCCCGGGACTACATCCTTTAAAAGGAAGACCAGCTGAGTTAGTTAAAATAGTCAGTGCATTGATATCGCATTTTCCTACAACATTGAATTACCCACAGCAGTTGCAAATGTAGCTCCGACATCGGAGAGGTATCGCGATACCTGTGTGACCTGACCCCTCACGGTTCTACCCCTACATCTGGTTCTTACCTTCAGGCCCCACATGGGTGCCAGATGTTTTAAGGAGGTCTCTTTGATTGGGGGGTGCAGAGATAAGAGTTCAATAGTAGAATGAAGTAGCCTGAGGACCAATGCTCTTGCTAGCGTGTGGCATCAAGCAGCAGAACAGGACCTCTTTAATTAACATATAGGTACAGACTGACATCATTTAAAGGGAACAAAGGAGGCATGTGGGGGCCCCAGGCGCGGCTGGGGAAGCTGGAACTGGGCTTTCCCCAGGTTCCAGCTGACCATGGGGCCCCAGGTCGACAGATGGAGTTTTTGGGGTGGGCCCATCACCTCTGGGGGTCCCAAGCAGCTGGATGAGACTACGCCCACCTCAGTAGCTGCCATTTTAGCTGTCTGGGCGCTGCAGCAGATCAACCCGCCCGCCAGGGAGGGATGCTACCTCAAGACCAGATTAACAGAACAAAATGAGTTCGAGCCCAGGTAGGCAGCTCCCAGAAGCGGGAATCACCGGGAGTTCGTCAGATGGAGCAGGCGGCCCTTCCCCCTCCATTTTGTCTAAGCCGGTGGCCCCACCCAGGAGCTGCCCTAGGGTGACCAGCCATAGCATGCAGGGCCTCCACACGGCTGGGGAAGCTGGAACTCCAGCTTTCCCCAGGCTCAGTTGACCATGGGGCCCCAAGTGGACAGATGGGTTTTGGGAGTGGGACCATCACCTCTGGGGAGTCCCAGAAGCCGTAATCACTGTCTGGACACTGACCATGAGGCCCCTAAGTCGTGCGACTGCTTGCGGCCGTGCAGTCCATCAAACTAGTGGAAACAGTTATGTTCTTTAATGTACTGCATCTACGATGTGTAGGAAGGTAGGTGGGAGGGAGAGATAGAGAGGAAAGACATACAGAACCCGCCAAGCGGTTGAGGTGTAGGAGGAGGAGGGTTATGGGGGGCATTGGTGATGGGAAATGGGTTCGGGTGGTGGGATGGGTGTTAGAACACTATAGAACCAAAACTTGATATGAGCATCTTGCAATTGTATGTCTAAAAGTGGTGTAATAAAATTTGAAAGAGAAAAAAAAAGAAATAAAATATAAAGGTAATAAAAGAGAACAAAGGAGTGCAGACCACCATACATGGGGTTTTCCACACAGCCCACCACCCATACATTCAGAACACAATCTTAGGAGGTAGATTAATGCTTAACATTCATACTAGTCAATGAGACAATGGATGCGTAAGCAGAAGGAGGCTTATGGTTGTGTGCTAAGAATGATGTATAACTAGAGATAACAGGTAACTAGTAAAGGAGAAGCATGCCAGTATTTTTTCAGAGGGTCAGACTCACAGGCATCAGCCCCTCAGTGAGGAGTGGGGACCGGGAATGCCTCTTACTTGCAGGGCCTGGTCCACAACTCATTCATCTCTCTGGCTTTATACCAACACTAATTCTCTGAGTTCCTCAATATTAGGACTCTGCTGCTGGGGTCCTAATATTCGGTAGCCCTATAGCTCTGCAACCCTGTAGCTTCGATGCCAGCCCTCAGGCTCAGGCACCAAGTCTTGTGGCTCTGGTGCTGGGCCTCGGGCCTAGACATCAGGAGCAGCTTCTCCTCCCTGGTGCTGGCCATCCGGCTCAGGCATCAGGGAGCTCCATAAGGTAGGTGCTGTCGAGGCACCAGAGGCCGCTGTTCTCTCTCAGTCCGGAGCCCGCCAGGATGTTCTCCTGGGGCCCTATATAGTCTCGGCCAGGTTCAGAACCCTGGCCTCAACTGTCTTAACAGACCTTGAGAGGCTAGTACTGTGCCTTTAAGATACCATCATAACACACAGTGTGTGATCAGAGACTGAGAAGTGAGAAGTAGGGTGCTTGCCTTGCTTGAGAGCAGAGCCAGGAACAAACCGCTGAGCATTGCTTGGTGTGGCTCCAAAACAAAAATGAATGCAGCATGCTTTACTCCAGAGATGATTATGACTTAGCAAACAAGTTTTCTTTTCTTTTTTTTTTTTTTTTTTTTTTTGCTTTTTTTGGGTCACATCTGGCAATGTTCGGGGGTTAATCCTGGCTCTTTGCTCAGGAATTACTCCTGGCAGTTTAGCAAACAAGTTTTAGCCATTTTGCCAAACCATTTGAAAGACCACATATGAGAGCTGGAGACATCACAATGGGCAGATCACATGTTTTGAGTATTCCCAGGAGCGACACACAAGCACACAGCTAGGAATAATTCTTGAGCACAGCCATCTTGGGATTAAAAATAAAATAAAAGCAAGATTAAAGACCATATAACAATGTATCTCAGTGACTTGAGGATCACACTGTCTGCTGGGATTCTATCAGACATATTTTCTATTTTATTGATTCATATTTCTGTGAAGAGAACATTTCCTGTTTTTTTTTTGGAGGGTCACACCCAGCAATGCTCAGAGGTTACTCCTGGTTCTGAACTCAGAATTACTCCAGGCAGTGCTCGGGGGGATCATATGGGATGCTGGGCATCAAACCAGGTTAGCCACATGCAAGGAAAATACCACTACCTGCTGGACTATTGCTCCGACCTCACTTAAAAATGTTAATAATGGTGCTTTTTCACCTAGGGAAAAGAGCAAGATAAGCTATTTTTTGTTTTTTGTTTTCAATTGTTTGCCACACCTGGCAATGATCAGGAGCTTATTCTGACAGTCTGCACTCAGGAATCACTGCATATGTTTTTTTGGGAACCATCTGGGATGCTAGAAGTATTGAACCCGGATCTGCCATAGGCAAGGCATGTGTCCTGCTCGCTATACTACAGATTCAGCCTCTAAAAGTATCACATAATGGGGGCTTTAACGATAGCACAGTGGGGTGGGGCATTTGCCTTGTATGCAGTCGACCTGGGTTCGGTCCCCAGCATCCCATATGATCCCAGTACCACCAGGAGTAATTCCTGAGCAAGAGCCAGGGTAACCCCTGAGCATTGCCGGGTTGACCCAAAGAGTGAAAGAAAGGCGGGCAGGCAGGCAGGGCAGGCAGGCAGGCAGGCAGGCAGGCAGGCAGGCAGGGCAGGCAGGCGGGCGGGGCGGGCAGGCGGGCAGGCTGGCAGGCGGGGCGATAGCGTAGCGGGTAGGGAGTTTGCCTTTCATGTGGCCGGCCTGCGCTGGTCCAGGTTAGATCCTCGGCATCCCATACGGTCCCCTGAGCACCGCCAGGGAGGTAATTCCTGAGTGCAGAGCCAGGGGGTAACCCCAGAGCATCGCTGGGTGTGACCCAAAGAAAAAAAAAAAAAGAATCATATAATGAGTATAATTGAGTATTTATCTTTTCTTGAAGACCCAGGTTAGCTAACCAAAGTGTTGATTTTTCTGAGAGTTAAAGAGCTTTTTTTTCTTTCTTTTTGGGTCATACCCAGTGATGCTCAGGAGTTATTCCTGGCTCTTCACTCAGGAATTTACTCCTAGCAGTAATTGGGGACCATTTGGGATGCCAGGATCAGAACCTGGGTCCAGCCGTGTACAAGACAAACATCCTACCCTTCCCAAGAGAGGCTAATTTTGGTAATGCCTTACTACCTTTGGTTTTACCCATTTGGATTAATTTGTCAGCTTTGTTATATCAAAAGCTCTTTCAGGGACTGGAGTGATAGTCCAGTGAATAAGGCGTTTGCCTTGCACCGGCCGGCCTATGCCCGACCTGGGTTGATCCCGGCATCCCATATGGTCCCGAGCACTGCCAGGAGTGATTTCTGAGTGCAGAGCCTGGAGAAGACCCAGAGCATTGCCGGGTGTGAGCCTAAAAAAAAAAAAAAAGCTCTTTCTCACTTTAGTATTTGCATCCCTCTTGGCTCTTCACTCAGGAGTTACTCCCAGTATTGCCAAGTGAACCATAAGGGTCAGGCACATTCAAGGTCAAAGGCTTTCTTTTTTCTACTCTCTAACTCCTCAATAGTGCTTTTTTTTTATCATCTTCCATATGAAGCAGAGTGAGAGTAAAAAAACCTGAGTTATCTCAAAACAACCTACTGGGTATTCACCTTTGGAGACAGTTTCCTCTTTTTCCGACATTGTACTGCTTCACCTGCTGCTTGTTAAGAGACAATAAATCTAGATTAGTCTTGTTTGAACTGTAGGTGTTTACTGTTATGTGTAGTCAATCAGCTGATATATATATATATATATATATATATATATATATATTCATATATATATATTCATTTGATTGAAATCTTCAGGACAAAATAGGAACAGAAGGAAAAGTATGTTGTGAGTTTTTTTGGGGGGTTTACTCCTGGCAGTGCTCAGGGGACCACTTGACATGCTGGGAATTGAACCCGGCCAGCTGTATGCAAGACAAATGCTCTATGCAAGATAAACACCCTACCCTGTGTACTATCGTTCAGGCCCTCATACTGTTGGTTTTGAGTCAGAAGATTATTTTCATGTTTCTCAGGTTGTGATTTATATATAGCATTGAGGCTTTAAAAAGATAATATCTAACTAACACTAATTTGCAAATTTACAAAATACCAAGGTGATGGGGCGGACCAATAGCCCAGCCGGGTAGGGCATTTGCCTTGCGCCCAGCTGGCCTGTGCCGGCCCGGGTTCAATCCCCGGCATCCCATATGGTTCCCTGAGCACCGCCAGGAGTAATTCCTGAGTGCAGAGAGGCCGGGAGTAACCCCTGAGCATCACTAGGTGTGACCCAAAAGCAAAAAAAAAAAAAAAAAAAAAAAAAAAAACCAAGGTATGATAATGTCATCTGTTGGAGGACAGGTTTAGCTATTCTGGGGAGTTTTGTTGTTTTGCTCACTCCCAGCTTAATCTACTTAAATCAAGGTTCATTCTAATGAGACCTCTCTTCTTGTAAACACTGCTAGAGGGTGTGGCAGTTACAGAAGTCACCTTGATCGAATAACTTCTGACTTATGCATCTACTAAGACTTCTATGTTTTCTAGATTGGGCACAGCTCCTCTTTATACCCACTGCACCAAACGTGGGACAGTTAGAATTTACCAGGAGACTACCACCCTGGCTACGCTGAGACTATAGGAAGACTATAGGAAGGATCATACTAGTTTGCTCTAAGCAGGCGGAGTGTGACCCTTTCAGTACACAGAACAAGATACTCAGAATCACCCTAGGTGCAGATATAATAAGAAGGACCTTGTGGGTACCATCTAGATTACATGAAGCTCATGATGTTAAGATGTATTACTTTATATCAGCCCCCTCTCTCTCCAGTGTTTTACATAAGAGATAATCTCGGGATTATAAGGCATAACCTTTGTTTATACCTGCAATAGGGTGTGGCACTGCTCTTCTACACTCTGTTTAGGGTTCTTTGTTGACATGACCCTCCCTGGATTTCTTTGGTGTATATAAAGGGATATTATTGAAATAACTTTTTTTTTATTTTTGCTTTTTGGGTCACACCCGGCAATGCTCAGGGGTTACTCCTGGCTCTGCACTCAGGAATCACTCCTGGCGGTGCTCGGGGGACTATATGGGATGCCGGGGGATCGAACCTGGGTTGGCACAAGGTCGGCCACGTGCAAGGCAAATGCCCTACCCGCTGGGCTATTGCTCCGGCCCTCACCGAGGTTTGATTCTTCAAACCTCATC
>JAJIBD010038647.1:0-18038 GCA_021461705.1 Cryptotis parvus
GTGTTTGGGGACCATATGGGATGCTGGGGACCACTGGGTCTAGTACACGCGTAAGTCAAGTGCACTATCTTTCCAGCCCACAAATAAATAATTTTTACTAAATGCTGCAATTTATTTGGAATATAAGTTGATATTTTTATGAAATACCTTTCTCTACACTAAACATGCTTTTGAAGACATATACTATTGAATAAAACCTCTCCCTTTTAAAAATACAGCTTTACTGATGAGATAGATGAGAACAATAAGTAGAAAATGATAAAAAGATCATGGATTGTCAGGATAGACACATTTCAAATATTTGTTTTAGAATTCTACATAACTTTGTACTAACATATAATTATTGAAAAATCAGCAATTCAAATTCAGATGTGCAAGCCATGATTTCAGTCAATAGTGAAATAAACAAATTCACCCAATCATTACTTTTTCATAGTTTCCTAAAGCAGTAGCAGCAGGTAAATACAACATTTGGGCCAATATTTTATCTGTGGATGTTTACCTGCCAAAATACCCAATAAGAATCATCAAGCAAGGAGAACATAACATTCATAAATAGTATTGGGAAAGATTAAAAGTCATGAAATGCAGGGAAGAACTAAACAGGAATTGCCTCATTCACTTCCACTGACCATCTCAGTGTATCTCAGAAGCTGAAAAGAATTTTTATGTGTGTGTGTCAAATAAAGGATTCATTTTTATAACTTTAATTTTAAATTTGACAACAGTGCCCTTTAGACACTTAAACAGAAGCCATTGAGGAGGCTCCAAAGATCTATGCAAGATTTTAACAAATAGGAGTAATAAGTTGACGTCCTAGGACACAAATGCTAACATTTGGCTCTCTAGAGTGAAATACTGCTTCATACCACTTGCCAGTAAATGTTGCATGATTCCTCCTAGCAGTTTTGATCCGCCCAGAGGATGTCACCGGAATGCAAATGAAGAAGGGAGAAGCAGTCAGTTCATCCCAAGTGTTACCATCCTAGATCCTCCCCATTCTACCACCAACAATCATCTTCACAGCTTTGAAAGATGCCAGTACAAACTAAAAAGTGAAAAAGAGAAAAGAACATCACAAAGTCAAGTCACCAGCCAGCTTGCCTCATAGTTTCATGTTGGACTGCTCCTTTTTTAACCAATAAATGAGTAAATCCAAAGTCTTTACATAAATAGGAAGTAAGAGTCTCCAAGCAGTGTATGCTAGGCAGTAACCTAAATCCTGTGGTGACGTACAGAGGATCAGAGCCACTCATGAACGGAAACAATTTGAGAAGCTCGATCATTTCATAAAACATGTATGACCTCCAAAATGAAAAGAGAGATGATCAGAGCAGTTTCAGGTTTTTGAATTTTATTCCAGCTTGTAGGGAGAAAGTGATGGCACTATGGTGACAGATACAGCCAGGTTGCCTTAAGTATTATAATTTTCTGTTCAAGATGTTCTGATACTCTTCTAGTTGTATGTTTAGCTCCTGCAGATTCAGTGGGATTGTTCCCAAGGAGGTTTCCTATGAGTGGAAGAGTCATGTAAAAGAAAATCAATTATTTCCTATGCTCAGTTAAAATGTGCTTTAAGTGGGACTATTTATGTGCATAAGAAATAAATCCCATGACAAAGAACAGACTATAAGAAAGATTGGAGCATACTGATACGACATGGAAAAGATAGTAAATCGCAAGGACTTAGCCTCCAACTTCCTTATCCAAGTGCTTGTTTAAATATTAAACCAAAGAACCTGCTATATTAAAAATTAAATTGATCTGAGGATGAACTTTTCACAGATAAAAGAGTTGAAGGATATAGAAAAAGGAAGAGGAGACTACTTCAGCTTGGCACATGGAGGAGATACAAAAGCCCAAAAGTGCACGAAGATTTTGTGTTCAAATCATATTACACAAACATAAATGTTTGAGTGTGTATGATAAAATTCTTAAAATACTTTCAGAATTTTCAAGTTTTTCCCAACCTTGGCATTATTGATATTTTAGATTAATAATTTTTGTGATGGAAGATTGTCCTATTGTATTCTACCATATTTCAACTGATTCTTCAACCCACACAAAAAGAAACAATAACAAAAAATCTCTTTCAGTAGTTCTTTCACCCATTCCAATGATGGGAATTCTCTACTAGCATTGGTAAGTTGTTGGGAGTATGCTGGGTTTCCCTGACAAAACCCTGGAGCAGGGCCAATATCTCCTTCTGTCCCAGGGGATCGCAGGGAGGTGGACTGAGAAAGATGTAAGAAACCAGCAAAGTTTCAAAAGGCTTTACTCACACTTGTTCTGGTATACAATTTAGTAACAGGAAAACCTAAGAATTTAGGATCCTGGATGGGCCACGGCCATGAGTAGGTTTAGAATCCTAGGCCAAGATAGCTGCTACCACATGCTAAAGCCCAAAGTGGATGAGAAAGGGGAGGAAGAGAACAGAGGGAGAAGGTGAAAAGGCAAAAAGCAAAATCGCTGCACCTTTTATAACTTTTCAGCCCAGACTGCCCCACATCAACGGAAAGCAGTTAGGTTCAATCCCTCTCAGGTAACTTCTCCCTGGACCTCACCTAGCCCCATTGAAATGTTAACATTGCCTCAGCCAAGATCTGCCTTGTAAGTGCCCCTTCAAGGTAGAGTGGGGAGAAGGGCATGTATCCATACCAATAGATATTCTACAGCCAGGTATGTATTTCTCCAAGCCTTCACAAGATCCTCATCTTTATTTCATAGTTGTTTTCTCTATTAGCCCTTAAGTTTATTAGAGAGCCATGCTTCCTTGGTTGGAGGCAAACAGCATTACTCTCTGGACTAATTACTTAGAGATCCAAAGTGGCCAGGTAAATATACCAGTAAGATCAATCTTACGCCTATGACATCATTCTAATAACACCGAACATTAGCCAAGCGGCAAAAATGCTGGCTGACTTCGACAGAGAATGTGGAAAGATAGGTCTACAGTTGAATCTCAGCAAATCTATGTTCATGAAAAATGAACTAGTTCCATAAGCCCCATTCACTCTCAATGGAACAACTATCTCTGAATGCAGCAGTTATGTGTACCTAGGTCGAGAAGTCAACATGATGAAAGAACTAAAACCTGAGCTGCGCAGGAGGGAAGAAAGTAGCATGGTATGCCTTAAAAAAGCATCAAAGAAATAGCTAAAAGGACAAAGAACCTCTGACTCGGGCACATATCTTCAACTCCACTGTTCTTCCTGCATTAACATATGCCTCAGAGACTTGGGCCCTACGAAGCAAGATGAGAATGCTATTCAGGTCTCCCAGAGAGGAATTGAAAGAGCTATGCTTGGAATATCACGACTCACTCAAGTGAGAGAAGGAATCCAGTGTTCTGACCTCCATCACTGTTCCACAGTCAGGGACCCTGATTCATTTGCCAAGGCATCAAAATCAGATGGGCTGGACATGTAATGGATTTGGAGATGAGCACTGGCTAGGGCTTCGATAACTACTCTCGGTCTCCACAGAATCAAAGGCTTTCTTTAAATAAATGAACATGAGACAGAGTGGCATCTAAAACTCCCTACAAACTTCAATGAGCTTGGATAGCGTGTGAATATGGTCGATTGTGCTGAATCCTTTTCGGAAGCCTGCTTGCTCACATGGTTCTCCTTCATCTAATATTCTGCCAATCCTGTTCAGGATGACTTAAGTGGACAGCTTTTAGATGACGTACAACAGGCAGATATGGGGCGATAGTTACCAATTTCGTGAATGTCTCCTTCTTGAGCAGTAGAACTATCCTGATTTCTATTGGGAGGGCACCTTGCATTCAGACAGGTAGCATGTGAAGAGCCGAGCCAGTGTATTGATGAGTACTGATGGCAGATTCTTCAGGTGTTCAGGTCTGACTTTGTCTGGGCCTGGTGCTGTTCCTTTCTTTACTGATGAAATGGCATGTCAGATTTCAGAAGGGAGAACGTTGGTAATGACATATCCATCCTGCGGAATTTGGTATGTGGGCAGGTGGACCCTAGCTATCAAAGAGATTCTAGTAGAAGTCATGGATAATCTTCTCCATTACCTTTCTGGAAGATGTGATAGATCCATCAGGGCGTTGGAGGGCAGGCATCTTGGTCTTATAGTTGGCAAAGGACAGGCGGGCATTGTGAATGCTTTTCCAGGCTTCTGCTGCATCTTCCAGTATTTCTGCTCTTCTCTCTTTGAGGTCTTCCTTTATTGCTTCTCTGCACTGCTTTGCAAGCTTGGTCGCCTGAGGTTCGCGCTTTACCATGTTAGTGAATGAGCTCGAGATTTTTGAAGACAGGCGCCTTTTTTGTGTCTTTTCTCTTTCTCGGCATTCTTTGCCCTATCATGGAGGTGCTGAACCATTCGGTTGTATTCTTCACTGATGTCGTCAATGATGGTATCTTCCCATGTTGCCGCAATGGTGCCAAAGAGTTCCCAATTTATGGTCGTTCTGGGAGCTCTCTTTTTAAACTTTGCAGTATTTTCTCCCCGTAGCATGAAGTAGAATTTTGCACCCGAAGGAGCTGTTGGTCAGATCCTGTTTGGAATTTTTGGGACGACAGCGACATTGGTCAGGCAATACTTTCGATTGAAGATGATGTGGTCAATTTCATTGTGGAATTGTCTACCAGGAGATTCCCATGTCCCATGTCTGGAACTGTGAGTTTCCATGAATGGTCTTGGTGGACATTACGAACTCAGATAGTCTCTCACCCTGTTCCTTCCATTCTAGGCCATGGGTCCCTATGTGGAGTTCTTCAGTTGATCTTCTCGGTCCTGTCTTGGCATTAAAATCACCAACTATGATCTTGTAGAAGGTGTGATCTTTTTATAGAACTCCTCCAGTTTCATGTAAAATTTCTCAATTTCATCCTCATTGTATGTGGATGTTGGTGCGTAGACAACAAAGATAGAAATTGCCGGCGGGGGACCACATCTCTTCAAGTGTAATCATCCTATCCGGTTTGTTAGGCATTCAAATGAATCAATGTTCATGGACACATTCATGTTGACAAGGACACTGACACCACCGATGCCTCTTTTGTAGCATGTTCATAGGAAGAGTTCTTCGTATGATGCGATTGACGCCTCCTCGTCTCAGTCAGACCAATGATGTCATATTTGATCTTTTGCGCTTGCACCATCAGATCCTCAATATATGCTTCCGATGCCAGTGTACGTGCATTGAAAGTACAGACAGTCATTTTAGTACTTCTTCGTTTTGGCAGCCTAGTTCGCCCCTGAAATTGTATCAGGTACTCCTTGTTCATCCTTCTTATTGCTGCTGCATTAAGGGCTCTTTCAGGGTAGGGAAGATGCACATTTTTGGTACTGGTTTTGGAATATTGAATACGCATTGGACAGCTTGCCAGGCTCTGCCACGCAGATGGTATATTCTCAGTAGCTTGCAGGGTTCTCTGAGAGGGGTGTGGAAGTAAATTGCCCAGCCACAGAGCAGCAGTGTGCAATGGGGAGAGCTGGTATCTGCTCTGCCTGGGGTATATACCTCTGTGGTTCAAGCATTCCCTGGGCTTGAAATACTGAAGGGGGTCTCTGAAGGGCGGGTCCTTGTAGGCTGGGATTATTATTATTATAGCAATACAGGTTTTTTTTCCACTATAATAATACTTGTATTATTATAGTGGAAGCAACCCACAGAGCTGACCTCCCAGTAAGGGGCTGGCCAGCCCCTGGTCTAGTCCAACATTGTTCAAAGGGTTCGCTCACGCGTGCGGGGATAGGGACCATACTGGCTGGACTTGGAGCATAGATTTGGGCTCTGCCCTTTCCTCCACCTCCATGCAAGCTACCCCAGAAGAGAGACCAACCCACGCCAAACCCACAGCTCCATGGTAGTTTCTCAGCTCCATCCAAGACAAAACCTGATCTTTCCCCTTTAAGTTTCATCAGTAAATGCTCGAGATGAGTGCCTTCTACTGAGAGTATACCTCCTACATGGCAGAGCCTGGCAAGCTACCTGTGTTTTATTTGTTATACCAAAAACTAGTAACATTTATAGACCTCAATTCCATGACCGAAGAATGGTTTGAGGCTCTTCCTGTCCCTGAGCAAGCAGATGCCCTTGGGCTACACTTGCTTAAGCCAGGATGTATGGAGATGTTACTGGTGCCCGCTCGAGCAAATCGATGAACAACGGGAAGACAGTGATACAGTGATTCAGTGATTATATAGTAGTCTCCAAAATAGTTTCTTCTTTCCACCCTCTACTTCCAACGTAGTATCTTCTCTAACAGTAAAAAAACATGCATCCGTTAAATGTTTTTCTTCTTAAACCTTTTGTAGCTGTTTATTTAACTCACAACACAAGGTCTGACCACACTGTATGGCCTTATGAATGCTAGACAATCATGTCTATATTCTAGAAACATTTCTCTTAATTGAGTGTGCAGTCATTGAATTTCCACCTTGATCCTTCCCTGGCTTTGGTCTTTGACAGCCTCTTTTTTTCCTTCAGTTCTTTTTTCCTAAAAATTCCTCTGATTATTTTCTCTTTCATGTCTCTATTCAGAAATTCCCTTCTCGGCAAGAGTTCTCTGGCCACATGTTGTGAAACTTCACACATTTCTTCAGTGCTCTTTCTCTTACACTACCTGCTTTTTAATTCTTCATAATATGTATACTTATTTGAATCTATTTGATATATTTCTTGCAGTATTTCTTCCAGTCCACTTTTTATAGGTTATCAAATAGAATGTACATCGTATGAGAGTAAGATACTTGATTTATTTTCTTTCTACTGTACCTTCAACTTTATATCCATGTTCAGAAAGAAAATATTCTGCAAATATTGTTGAGTAAATATAGAATATAAAAGTGAGATGTTGACTCAAACTCAAATCAGAGCTAATAACACAAAGATCCATACCACTTTCAGTAACTGAGATTCTTATCAATCTAATGGTATGGTATTTTTAACTTTGTTAGAAGACATTTAATAGTGCTTCATGTCACTCATCTGGATTATTTAGAAATGTTAGTCCTAGTGATGGATTTGTAGTTTTTCTAATTCCCTTTGGGCATTAATCCTAAGATTTCTCTGAACTGTCAGAATCCTTAGACCTAGATTATGTCAATACCCACATTCTAATCATCTATGTTTCTCAACAAATGCTAGACACAGTCTAAAAATTTAAGATCACAAAAATTAAGCACATATAAAAATATATTGGATAGGAACCAGAGCGATAGTCCATCCAGTGGGAGGGCATTTGACCTACCCCTGTTCAATCACAGCAATTCATATGGTTCCCTGAGCACCGCCAGAAGTAATTCCTGAGTCCTGAGTGCAGAGGCAGAAGTAACCCCTGAAAATCGCCTGGCATGACCCAAAAAGTATATATATATATATATATATATATATATATATATATATATATATATATATCTATATATATATATATATATATATGAGAGGGAGGGTAAAATCAGCAATAATCAATTTTATTAATATCCCAGCATGTATCTCAGAAAGATTAGAAAAAGTGAAAAAAGAAAAATATTAGGTATGCTATGCTTATTATTAAGAAATACAATACTTTAAAATAATGTTTAAAATGTTAATCAAGGAAATAAAAATTCAATATTCTATTACAAATTTTGTCACACTGGCAATTGTTTAAAAATTGATCACTTTCATTACATACTGAGTAAAGCACCACTCATGCTGTGTCAGCAGGAGTGAAAGTTTTCACAATTTATTTGAAAAGAAATTTGATAATGTTTGAGCTCTAAATATATGTGTACTTTGGGCAACTTAGGTTTGATAGTTGTATGGGTTTCTTACTTTGGGGCAATGTTAAGGACCGTTTCTTGCAGCCCCCTAGAGTCGAGAGCAGGCATCTAGAGTTGGTTTAAAAAATAAAAAAGATTTGTTGAGAGCTTGTTTAGGGGTTCTAGCAGGGGGAGCGCAGCTACTCGTATACCCTCGACCGAAGACCGGTCCGTCTCTAGTCTCTATTCGGGAAGGCCGTCCTCTTCGACCGGCGCGCCGCAGCTTCGGGAGGGACGCACACGGAGCGGTGAGGGAGGAAGGGGACACCCGCCTAGCCAGCCACTTTGTGACCGAAATCCCCAAGCGTGAACAACGTTGTAATTGTATATCTCAAGGTGGTATAATAAAATGTTAAAAAAAAAAAAAAAAAGATTTGTTGAGGCAATTCAGCACTGAGGGTTCACAATCTGGGATGACTCTCTGGACTTGTAACCCAACCTAGGCTAACCCGTAACTTTTATACTTTTTTGTAACAATAAGCAGCTGTTTATAAAACAGGCTGTGTATCCTTTTTAACCTAAGCCAGAGCAAGCACAGTGGGGTATGGGGAGCAGAAGGTGAAATTATGCTGAAACAGACACGCATCAGTTTAATTTTTCATTTCAGTAATTTCCCAGACCTCATTAGACACTACAGACTTTGTGATTTAGATCCTGTAATTTTTTCCTTTTCCAGTAGTTGAATTCCATGCATTCCCTTAACCCTTCCTTCCTTTCAACACCTACACTTAATGGCCTCCCTACACAATTCACTTTGGCTTCACAGGCAACCAAGAATATCATCTCTAACCGGAGAAGTTTCAAAGAAGTAACTGCCTTTTCTTGAACAATGACAACACTATTAGTAACCTTTGCAGTCAGATACTTTTGCTAGGAATTTTGATTCTTGAATAAATGACATGTTGGGTTGGGGAGACAGTCCAGAGGGTAGGATGTGCTAGCCTTGCTGCAGCCAACCTAAGTTTCATCTGCAGCAGCCCTTAATTCCCAGAATGCAGAGCCAGGAATAATCCCTGAGCATCTCCAGGTGTGGCCCCGAATAAAATTAAAAACAATGGGACAGGCCACATATTGTAGAGGTGATCGGCACCATTTGCTGTGATGGCGGTGGCATAAGGAACGCAGTACTGCTTAGTTCCACTCAGACTCCATGTCAGTACAAAGTTTTCTGCTAGTGATACAGTGAAATGGATAATCTCTAAATTCAAAGCTTAGCATTGTTCCCTCTCATTTCCACTTTATTGGTGAGTTTCTGGGTTTTATTCTCAAAAGTTCCTAATGCTGCTTTAAAAAATGTATGCCCTTAATTACAAAACAGCTAATAGTAGAATTTCATACATATAAGATTCCAGGACCGAGCTCTCACCTAGTGTCCAGTTACCTCCACCATTGTCCCAATGCCCTCATATCCTCTTACCTGACACTGTTGTAAGAGTGGTAAGCTTCACTGAAGAACACTTTGCAGTCTGGCTTCATTTGGGCATTTGCTATTACTCTACGATATAAGTATGAGAGAAATCATCCTGAATCTGTTTCTGCCTAACTTCACTCAGCAAATACTCTCTAGATCCACACACATAGAGTAAAAAGGCATAATTTCATCTTTACTTAATGCCAAATAGTTTTCTATTATGTATATGTACCATCATTTCTCTACCAACCATCTGTTCTTGGGAACTGCACATCTCATTTGAACTGGTCTTAGAGACATCTGGCATTGAAGACTGCCAGTATCTGAGTCACCTGTGTACCAAATTTGAGCAGGCCCCAATAGTGACCAGCAGTGAGAACCACCAAGGGCCCAATTATACTTTGATGCCAAGTTGGAATAGACCTGTGACCTGTGAGATATACAAACTATAGATGCCTGGATTCCAAGATGGAAGCAACCTGAGTGGAGCCAGGGTTTCATTATCACCGTTACCTTGTAGTCACTAAACTACAGTCGTCAAGACTAGGGACTCTTGTTAAAGAGGTTTTCTTTGCTCCACTTAATATTTTTTTTGCTCCTTTATCGAAGATTAAGTGGTTGTATATTTGTGAGTGCAACAAATGGTGCTGGGAAAACTGGGCAGCTATGTGTAAAAAAATGAACTTAGACCTCCTTCTAACGCCATGCACAAAAGTCAGATCAAAATGGATTCTAGATCTCGATATCAGACATGAATCTATAAGGTACATCGAAGAAAACATAGGAGAAACACTCTACGACATCGAAACGAAAAGTATCTTTAAAGACGACACACCACTGACCAAGCAAATGGAAGCAATGATAAACAAATGGGATTATATAAAATTGAAAAGCTTCTGCACCTCAAAAGAAACGGTGACCAAGATACAAAGACAATCCACAGAGTGGGAAAGGATATTCACCCAATACCCATCTGACAAGGGGTTAATATCCAGGATATATCAGGCACTGGTAGCACTCCACAAGAAGAAAACAGCCAACCCCATCAAAAAATGGGGGAGAAGGAAATGAACAGAAGCTTCCAAAAAGAAGAAATTATAATGGCCAAAAGGCATATGAAAAAGTGCTCTTCATCTTTAATCATCAGGGAGATGCAAATCAAAACAACAATGAGGTACCATCTCACCCCACAGAGACTGGCACACATCCAAAACAGCAAGAACAACCAGTGCTGGCGTGGATGTGGGGGAAAAAGGGACTCTGATCCACTGTTGGTGGGAGTGCCGACTGGTCCAGCCCTTTTGGGAAAACAATATGGGCATTCCTCCGAAAACTAGATATTGAGCTCCCATTTGATCCAGCAATAGCACTCCTGGGAATATACCTGAGAGACCGAAAAACACATAGCAGAAACACTATCTGTACTTCTTTATTCATCTCTGCGCTATTCACTATAGCTAGAATCTGGAAACAACCTAAATGCCCGAGAACAGAGGACTGGCTAAAGAAACTGTGGTTCATCTACACTATGGAATACTATGCGGCTGTCAGAAAAGATGAAATTATGAAATTTACCTGCAAATGGATGGACATGGAGACTATCATGCTGGGTGAAATTAGTCAGAAGGAAAAGGACAGATATAGAATGACTGCATTCATTAATAGGATATAAATAGATACCAGTGTTTTACTAAATATGGGAAATGGTAATGGCAGATTAAAACTCACCACTGAATATACACAAAGAGACTTTTAAGTGATAAACTCTAAATATCTGCAGGGCTAGCCACAATGTGTAAAATAAGAGAGAGAGAGATGCAGAGACAGAGAGAGAGAGAGAGAGAAAGAGAGGAAACTGGGGTACCTGCTATTAAGGCGGCCTGGGGCGGGAGAGGGTGGGGTACATTGGTGGTGGAAATGGGGCACTGGTGGAGGGATGGGTGCTGGAATACTGTATTACCAAGAACCAATTATGAACACCTTTGTAATTGTATGTTTCACGGTGGTATAATAAAAAATTTTTAAAAAAAGACTAGGGACTCTATAAGGGATGCAGAATTTGAGGTTGTACAGTTTCAGAGCATATTCTTGAGACCTGAGTAGAATCACAGCAGTCAATGGGGCCCCTTTGAACAAACTCCTCCATGCTTTGGTAGGTTCACAGAATACTCTTCAACCATAGGGATGCTGCTTACTTGCTAGCACTGCTAAGCACTGTAAAGGTCAAGGTTCAAAAGAATCATGGGAAGTAACTCTTAGCCCTTTGTTAGCTGATCTTTTAACTTTGGGTAGTTGGAGCTCAACTTCAGAACTTGGCCCCAGTCTATTACTGGCCTTCACCATCCATGTTTTGAGAAATCATCTATGTGGTGCTTACTGGTAGCTCTTGCCACAGTTTATCTGAGGGAGCTTCTTCTCTTCCTTTCCAGCATAATAATCAAAGGACTGGTGGATGCAAGTGTTAGGTGTAAGAAGCAGTCAGTCCTTGTAAAGTTTGGACCCTAGAAATCTTTCCTGTGTCAGCATGCTACTTGTTGGGTTGTCTCTCTTGTCGAGGACATCTCTTTGTCCCTAGTCCATCTGGATTCTCTCCTGTCCTTTGCCGTGGAAATTTTATTGTTCAAGGGTTCACATACAATTCTGTACAGATTGATTTATATTTTGGTGTAGATTGCCTTGACTGCAGGGGGTATACAAACACAGGTTTTCCTCTTTGGTCATCTTGCCCTTTTTTCTTCAGGTATTAGTTTTAGTGCCTTCAGTGTTTACAAATACATCCTTATTTCACTTAATTTTGAATCATCATCCTCCAATACTCATTGTGGTTACTTTTTCTCTAGGTTTCCTTAAGAAATTGATCTTAATAAAGTTGAGGATGATTTTCTTTGAGTCATATTTGGTGTATGCTTGAACTTTTGATGCTTGACTATTTGATTCTAAACTATAGTAAATTTCTTGTTATTTCTTCAAAATAATTTACTGGATTCATCAATATTCCATCTACTTTTAAGCCCCTGATTATACAAATATTATTCTTCAGAACATTTTCTTTCTTTCATTCAGATTTTTTTAATTCTATAGATCTTAGAAAAAGTAATTGAATCTTTTATTAGTATGAGCACCTTGCTAAAACTCCGATAAATTTTTAAGCAATTTTTACTTCTATTTATTTGATTATTTTAGTCATGTGATCATTGATAATTCTAGTTTTTCTAATGACTCAGTTCAACTTCACCTTTTCATACCCTGAAACATAGTACTAGCTCTGGAACATGGTTTATAAAATCTATCATTAATTCATTTATTCCTCAAAGAAGAAAGCGAAGCCCTGCTGAGTTTAGACTCCAGTTGCCTGAATAGGAAAACCAATCCAAGAGTCTGGGCAGCTGTGTAACTGGTTCTGTAGCCACACTGGCAGTGAAGTTGAGCTAAGATCCCAGTCAAAGACTTTACCCAACTATGGAGCCAAATCTGTGACTCCATCTGGCCAGAGAGCTTGGTTGGCATCTCTGCTTGTTTAAGGTCCCCAGGCAACATGCCGTACCAGCCATGGAACCTGTTCTATGGCATAATAATAGAGTTACAGACCAATGTGGCAGACTACAGAGCCCAGAATAAGTCCATCTGTACACAGATAACTAATACTTGCAATAAGTAAAAGAAAAACACTCCAGTAAATGACACTAAGAAAACAGGGTCATCATATGCAAAGGAATGAAATCAATTCCAATATTATGGCAGTAAAAAGAGATATAACCAAGTTCAATTAAAAAGATATAACCAAGTTCAATTAAAAATTTAAATGTAAGACTAGAAATAACAAAACTCCTGGAAGAAAAGGTAAAGAAACATGCCTTGATATTTTTTTATGGCTTTGTGAATATGAATAAAAGTAAAAAAGAGTAAAAAAAAAAAGTAAGTGGTAATTAAAAAGCTTCTGTAGAACAAAGAAATCATGAGAAAATTGAAAGTAAAATCTGCTTAATGGGAAAAAATACTGGCAAACCATATATTTAGTTAGATGTTAGT
Organism: Cryptotis parvus; assembly: GCA_021461705.1. Lineage (NCBI taxonomy): Eukaryota > Metazoa > Chordata > Mammalia > Eulipotyphla > Soricidae > Cryptotis > Cryptotis parvus. The sequence goes on from JAJIBD010038647.1 coordinate 13,220, forward strand.
ATCCTAGTATATAAGGAATCTTTCATGAAGGTTCTAGAATTCCAGACTGGAACAGGTAATTTCATTTCTTTTTCTTAACTAAACTCCCTTTCTTTCTCCTCCAATGTTTCCTACTTTAAATGTCACAATAGTACTTCAAAAACTATGCATAGAGTCCAAACAGTTCAATTGTAAAAAGAAAACAACTCAATTTTAATGGGTAAGAAACAGAGATATTGTCCTAAAGAGTATATTTAAATAGCCGATGGGCATATTGGTTTACTCCATTTCAATAATCATCTGGATAGGCAAATCAAAACCACATAGCCCGATGGACAGAGTATTCTCTAAATGTAATATGTGATGATAACATAGTGTCTAAAAAAATGATGGGGAAGCGACTTTGCATAAATGTTCCTTGACATTTAAAAATGAGACTACCCGGCCCTGAGCGATAACTCAGGAGGCATGCTCAGTACTTTGCTTGTGCCAGTACAAGGCTCACCTCCTGGCTTTTCTGCCTCTCTGGGTGTGACCCTGGTGGCTCCTGGAACTTAGGTTGAATTTACCTGACTAGTCAAGCTTCACCATAGGTTCTTGTTCACTTACTGATAAAGCCCTAAACGTAAATAAGTGGTTTGTACCACTATCACATTACCAAGTTGACTGAGTTCCTGAGAGTTTTAATTACTGTACATTTCTGTCAACTGAAATAAGAGGAAAGACATGAATTCAGTTCTGATGTTTAGACTGGGGCAAAAAAAGTGCAGAAACAATTAAAATTAATTATAACTTTACTTCCCTGATCCATTGAAGCAGTTCAACAAAACACAAATCTATTTATTAATTATTTTTGCTTTTAAATGGAGATTTGAAGTGTTTTTTCAACTCTGATAATTTTAAATGAATTTTTAATTTAGCTTTAAAACTTTTTTTAAGGTTTTTTTTTTTTGCTTTTATTTTTTTTTTGGGGCGTCACACTCGGCAATGCTCATGGGTTTCTCCTGGCTCTGCACTCAGAAATTACTCCTGGCGGTGCTTGGGGGACCATATGGGATGCCGGGGATCGAACCCGGGCGGCATGGGCTGGCCGTGTGCTATCGCTCTGGCCCTGAAAACATTTTATTGGAAAAAAAATTGTACTGTTCGTTATGAACTTTTGCATGTCTTAAATATTGCATTTCGACATTAGTTATCTTGATTAATGTATGTTCATCTATCCATACTCCCTGATGGGGATACCTCATTTATTTTACCCTACTGAAAATCCTTCCAGCAGACACACATCTAAGCTAAAATCAATCAGCTCTTTCTACTAATGCCTATACAACTCTGTAAAGATCCAACACTTTCCTTAGTTGAGTAAGCACAAAAGCCTGCCCTACTTACCTTTTTGTTTTCAGATATTGAGTGTTTGTCTTTTCCTTTAATACTATGCACACGATGTAAACTCTGTTAAAGAATTCTTCTACAAAGCAAGTCAAAGTAATTGAATTTAAACTTAAATATTTAGCAGTTTTTATTTAGTCTAAATCTCAGTGAGCATTTCTGGATCCAGCAACCTAGATAATGGTATCAGGTCTAATGAAACTCTTAATAATTGGATTGATAAGAGATAACTATTACCTCTATTTTAAATTGCGCTTTTATTTTTTCGTTCCAGAGTCTTTTCAGTCATGAATTAGAGAATAAATAAAGATACAAAGATGAAAGTCCTAAGAGAAGAGCCAGTAATATCCCTGCACACCACCAGATGAGGCTCAAATACAAAACCAAAAAAAGAAAGGAAGAAATAGAAATTAATGTGGTTCTATATGAACAGCATTTGGTATACATAATGTAAATGATAATCCACAAAGACTTAGGGAAATTGTGGAGATTGCTAGCAGAAATATAAATGAAATGTCTACTAAATATAATACACTAAACCATACAGATCACAAACAACTGTCTGAATGAATTACTACAAGGAAAAGTAAAAGATATAGAGGTTAAAATGTTAAAATTAAAAAGCAAAATGTTAGCAGTTACAATGTTCATTCTAATTCATTTTATAAATGAATGACAAAATTGTAATTAATATATTTTAAAATTAGGATGGATTTCATTGCATATGATTTGGTTGAAAATGCCTTATTTATAAAAGAAATTAACGGAATAATTATGTTATATAATATATATAAATTATATATAAATTTATGTATATTTATATATAAGTTATCATATATAAATTGTTATTTATATATAATTTATATATAAAAGAGACCTTTTGGTAGGGCTCTCTCTCGGGTGACATCCTCTTTTGGTGGAACTCCTTTCTGGTAGGACCTTCTTTGGTAGGACTCTCTGGTGGGATCCTCTTTGGTGGGACACTTGGGCCCTTGTGTATGGTCTAAGTTCTGACCTGAGCTAAGGTCTTCCATTATATTGGATTGCAATGGTAAAGCTTTTTGTACTATTAAAAACCTTTTTGGAACTGCACCAGATTTGTGAGTTTTTGTCAGTTCACCGGCAGCCTCGGAGGTAGAAGAGAACTTCTGTCCTGGTAGAACATTTGTGAAGATCTGAGACATAAAAAGAGAAAAACTGCAATTTCTCAGAGTACTGCTAACTGAACACTAGTCACAATATCTAGAATCTGGAAGCAACCTGAGTGCCCGAGAACAGAAGACTGGATAAAGAAACTGTGGTACAGCTACTCAATGGAATACTATACAGCTGTCAGGAAAAATGAAGTCATGAAATTTACCTAGAAAAGGATAGACATGGAGATTATCATGCTGAATGAAATCAATCAGAAGGAAAAGGACAGATATAGAATGACTACATTTATCTGTGGGATATAAATATATACCAGTGTTCTACTAAGGCGGGTTTTAGCCATGGCCAGCCATCCCAATAGAGTCTTGCAAGAAACCAGAGGAACCCCAGAACCATGAGGGGTGGTCATTTTTAACATCTGGATTCCATAGCTCATCAGAGCTCCATCCAAGATCAATGCTGATCTCAAGCCCTGCTGTCAGAGTCCCACCCTACAACAAAGCCTATTTTAAGCCCAGATACACAGGGACTCAGATACACAGGGCAGAGCTGCTACTGGTTCTCCCTAGAGCTCAGCGGATCATAAGACACCTGGGAAGGAAGGGGTTTTTAGCCCTCACCCGCCATCTCAATAGAGCCTCACAAAAAGCCAGAAAACCGGAACCCCGCACACTGGGGGCAGTCATTTTCAACATCAGTACTCCACAGCACATCAGGCTCCACCCAAGAGAAAAGCTGATCTCTCCCCATTGAGTGCATCAGTAAATGCGCAAGATGAGAGCCTACTACTGAGAGTATAGCACTGGCACGGCAAGCTATCCGTGTTGTATTTGATATGCCAAACCAGTAACAATTATAGATCTCATTCTCATGACCTGAAGGAATGGTTTGAGGCTCTTCATATTCCTGGAGCGAGCAGATGCCCTTGGGCTACATTAGCACGTGACAGGTCAGGATGTATGGAGATGCTACTGGTGTCTGCTCCGAGCAAATTGATGAACAATGGGAAGACAAGTGACAAGTGACAAATAAATTATATAAATATGCATATCACTTCGATCACTTGAATCCTGTTATTCATCGATTTGCTCTAGCGGGCGCCATAAACATTTCCGTTGGACCCTATCACATGCCAATGTAGCCCAATGGCATCTGGTTGATTCAGGAATATGAAGAGCCTCAAACCGTTCCTTCAGTGCCTTTACAAGGAAGTCAGACCATCTTGTAGGTGGGCGGCCACGTGATCTTTTGACATCCCGTGGGATCCAGTCAGTAACGCTCTAGTCCAGCGGTTGTCTCCAAATCGCATTACATGTCCAGCCCATCTATTTTCAATGCCTTGGCAAACGAGACAACGTCCCTGATTCTGGAATAGCGACGACGGAGGTCAGAACTCCGGATTCCTTCTCTCATTTGAGTGAGGCGTGATATTCCAAGCATAGCTCTTTTCGATTCCTCTCTGGGAGGCGCCAAATAGCATTCTCATCCTGCTTTCGTAGGGCCCAGGTCTCTGAGGGCGTATGTTAATGCAGGGAGAACAGTGGAGTCAAAGAGATTTCCCGGGCCGGAGGTTCTTTTGCCCTTTTTAGCTATTTCTTCAATGCCTTTGAAGGCATTCCATGCCCGCTCTCTTCCTCCCTGCGCAGCTCAGGTTTTAGGTCGTTCATCATGTTGACTTCTCCACCTAGATACACATAATTGCTGCATTCAGAGATATTTGTTCTATTGAGAGTGAATGGAGCCTCAGGAACTAGTTCATTCTTTATGAACATTGTTTTCTTTAGATTCAGCTGTAGACCTATCTTTCCACATTCTCGGTCGAAGTCAGCCAGCATTTGTGCTGCTTGGCTAATGTTTGGTGTTATTAGAACGATGTCATCAGCGAAGCAGAGGTGGTGTAGTTGCCGACCATCTATCTTCACTCACATTCCTTCCCATTCTAATTGTCACATGATGTTCTCATTGAAGAGTTTTGGTGAAATGGTATCACCTTGTCGAACCCCTCTTTTCACATTAATGATCACTTCTTTTGTAGAATGGTGAGATCCTGGTGGTGAATCCGCAATACAGCTCATAAAGGATCTTGATGTATTGGGTTTGAACACCATGTTTGGCTAGGGCTTTGATGACTGCTTCACTCTCCACAGAATCAAAAGCTTTCTGTAAATCAATGAACGTGAGACAGAGCAGCATCTTGTACTCCCTACAAAACCTCGATGAGCTTGGTTACTGTGTGATAGGGTCGATTGTGCTGAATCCTTTCCGGAAGCCTGCTTGCTCACATGGTTGTCCCTTCATC
>JAJIBD010038648.1:0-19406 GCA_021461705.1 Cryptotis parvus
CTGATATACAAGATGGCAACTGCTTTAGGTAACAAGGCAGCCCTACCAAACAAGCTTGCCAGTTGATTAGAGTAAATCCATTCATTTATATATTTATTTATTTTGTAGTGCTGTTAAACTCAATTTCACACACTCAGAGCAAATGCTCTAATAATTGAACTACATCATGAACCAAATATCCCCCCTAAAGCTAGTTCCAGCTTTTAATTCCCCCCCTTAAATTCTATAGCCTGAACCAATAGAAGATTAAAAAAAAAAGAAGAAGAAAGAAGCAAACCCAAAAATGTTAAGTTTGAATATCACCATTTAGGGCCTTTGTGGTCCTATTTTATCTATTAGGAAGAAGAGGAGCACCACTGATATGGTGAATTTTCAAAGTTAAACTGACAATCTTAAACCTTGGTCAGTATATATCTCAAAAACTGTGGTACTCTTTCTGAACTTTAAGTTAAGATTTTTACAGTCAAGTATTTTGAGAATTAGAATACTTAAACCAATATATCTTGGCTTTCCCTTTTGCTTAAGATTCATTTCCTCATCACCATACAATTTCACTTTGTTTTCTAAGTAGAAAGACCAAGATTTTGCATGAATGCACCCCTCTCCTCTGACCCCTCCATGGCGGCTACCAATGAAACAATTTTTTAAGATTTCATTATAAAGGGAAAAGTTCCTTTCTATCACCACCACCTTTGGGGAAGCGTCATTTTAATTTTTTTTTAATTTTTATTATATCACCGTGAGACATACAATTACAAAGGTGTTTATAATTGGTTCTTGGTAATACAGTATTCCAGCACCCATCCCTCCACCAATGCCCCATTTCACCACCAATGTACACCACAACCTTCCACCCACCCACAGGCTGCCTCAATAGCAGGTAGCCCCCGTTTCCTCCTCTTTTCTCTCTCATTCTCTGCATCTCTCTCCCTCTTCTTTTACACATTGTGGCTAACTCTGCAGATATTTAGAGTTTATCACTAAGTCTCTTGGTGTATATTCAATGGTGAGTTTTAGTCTGCCATTACCATTTCCCCACACTTAGTAAAACACTGGTATCTATTTATATCCTATTAATAAATGCAGTCATTCTATATCTGTGCTTTTCCTTCTGACTAATTTCACTCAGCATGATAGTCTCCACGTCCATCCATTGGCAGGTAAATTTCAGAATTTCGTCTTCTCTGAAAGCTGCATAGTATTCCATAGTGTAGATGAACCACAGTTTCTTTAGCCAGTCCTCTGTTCTTGGGCATTTAGGTTGTTTCCAGATTCTAGTTATTGTGAATAGCGCAGAGATGAGTAAAGAAGTACAGATAGTGTTTCTGTTAGGTGTTTTTCGGTCTCTCGGGTATATTCCCAGGAGTGCTATTGTTGGATCAAATGGGAGCTCAATATCTAGTTTTTTGGAGGAATGCCCATATTGTTTTCCAAAAGGGCTGGACCAGTCGGCACCCACCAACAGTGGATGAGAGTCCCTTTTTTTTCCCCCACATCCACGCCAGCACCAGTTGTTCTTGCAGTTTTGGATGTGGGCCAGTCTCTGTGGTGTGAGATGGTACCTCATTGTTGTTTTGATTTGCATCTCCCTGATGATTAAAGATGAAGAGCACTTTTTCATATGCCTCTTGGCCATTTGAATTTCTTCTTTTTGGAAGCTTCTGTTCATTTCTTCTCCCCATTTTTTGATGGGGTTGGCTGTTTTTTTTTTGTGAAGTACTACCAGTGCCTGATATATCCTGGATATTAACAACTTGTCAGATGGGTATTGGGTGAATATCCTTTCCCACTCTGTGGATTGTCTTTGTATCTTGGTCACCATTTCTTTTGAGGTGCAGAAGCTTTTCAATTTTATATAATCCCATTTGTTTATCTTTGCTTCCATTTGCTTGGTCAGTGGTGGGTCGTCTTTAAAGATACTTTTATTTTCAATGTTGTAGAGCATTTCTCCTGTTTTTTTCGATGTACATTATAGATTCATGTATGATGTTGAGATCTATAATCCATTTTGATCTGACTTTTGTGCATGGCATTAAAAGGAGGTCTAAGTTCATTTTTTTACACGTAACAGCCAAGTTTTCCCAGCACCATTTGTTGAAGAGGCTTTCTTTGCTCCACTTAATATTTTTTGCTCCTTTATCGAAGATTAAGTGGTTGTATATTTGAGAGTGTGTTTCAGGATATTCAGTTCTATTCCATAGGTGTACAGGTCTGTCTCTATACCAATACCACACTGCCCTAATTACAACTGCTGTGTAGTAGAACTTGAGGTTGGGAAAAGTGATACCTCCCATCTTCTTTTCCCAGGATTGCTTTAGCTATTCGTGGGGGTTTATTATTCCATAAATATTTCAGGAGTGTTTGTTCAATTTCTTTGAAGAATATCATGGGTATTTTTATAGAGAACACATTGAATCTGTATAAAGCTCTAGGCAGTATTACCATTTTGATAATGTTAATCCTTCCAATCCATGAGCAGGGAATGTGTCTCCATTTCCTCAGGTCTTCTTTTATTTCCTGAAGTAAAGTTTTGTAGTATTCTTTGTAGAGATCCTTTGCATTCTTTGTCAAACTGATTCCTAGGTATTTGATTTTCTGTGGCACAATTGTGAATGGGATAGTTTCTTTAATGTCCCTTTCTTCTCTTTCGTTGTTTGCATATATGATGGCCATTGACTTTGGGTATTGATTTTGTACACTGCCACTCTACTATAAGAGTGCTACTGACTCTCCCTGTGACCAGCTGCTCACGAGGCGCCTGGGAGGGATGGTGGGTTCTAGTCCTGGCCCACCATCCCAGCAGAGCCTCGCAACAAGCCAGACGACCTCCCACTCCATGGGGGCCTCCATTTTCCACATCCGACCTCTCTCTCGTCAGACCTCCACCCAGCAGACCAGCCTATCAGCGCCTAGCTCGCGCCGCTTTGCGGCCGGGCAGTTCATCAATAAATGCTGGTCTTAGAGATGCCTACAAGAGTATGCTATCTGCACGGCAGAGCCTGGCAAGCTACCCGTGTTGTATTTGATATATATGCCAAATACCAGTAACAATTATAGACTCATTCCCGAATGGATTGAGACTCGTTATGTTTCTGGAGCAAGCAGATGCCTTGGGCTGTACTAGCATGAGACAGGACATATGGAGATGTTACTGGGGCCCGCTCGAGCAAATCGATGATGGACGGGAAGACAGTGATACAGTGATACTACTATGGAAGGTATTATTTCTAGGAGCCTCTTGGTAGAGAGTTTCGGGTTTTCCAGGTATAATATCATGTCATCTGCAAATAGTGATAACTTGGCTTCCTCCCTTCCTATCTGGATGCCCTTAATGTCTTTTTCTTCCCTGTATGCTATGGCAAGTACTTCCAGTACTTTATTGAATAGAAGTGGTGAGAGTGGGCAGCCTTGTCTTATCCCTGATCTTAAGGGGAAGGCTTTCAGTTTTTCCCCATTGAGAATGATGCTCGCTGTGGGCTTGTAGTAGATGGTCTGGATTATCTTGAGGAAGGTTCCTTCAATCCCCGGAGAGCTTTTATCATGAACGGGTGTTGAATCTTGTCAAATGCCTTCTCTGCATCTATTTATATGATCAAATGTTTTTTATTATTCTTTTTTGTTGATATGATTGATGTATTATGTTGATTGACTTGCGGATATTGAACCATCCTTGCATTCCTGGGATGAATCTCACTTGGTCATGGTGCATAATCTTTTGATGACTCTTTGGATTCATTTGCTAGTATTTTGTTGAAGATCTTAGCATCTGTATTCATCAGGAAGATTGGTCTGTAGTTTTGCTTTTTTGTAACATCTCTGTCTGCTTTTTGGTATCAGGGTGACATGTGCCTCGTAAAAAGCTATTTGGAAGTATTTCTGTTTCTTCAATTTGCCTGGAAGAGCTTAAAAAGAATTGGGAGTAGGTCCTCTTTAAAGGTTTTGTAGAATTCACTGGTGAATATATCTGGACCTGGGCTTTTGTGTTTGGGGAGAATTTTGATTACCGATTCTATCTCCTCAATGGAGATAGGTTTGTTGAGGTATTCCAAATCTTCTTGTTGCAGACTTGGGAGGCTATAGGAATTCAGGAATTTGTCCATTTCTTCTAGGTTCTCTTGTTTCGTGGCATACAGTCTCTCATAGTAATCTCTGATGATCTTTTGAATTTCTGTGGTTTCTGTTGTGATGTCCCGTTTTCATTTCTGTTCTATTTATTTGGGTCTCTCTTTCATTTTCTTATAAGTCTTAAAAGTGGTTTGTCAATCTTGTTTATTTTTTCAAAGAACCATATTTTGGTTTCGTTGATCTTCTGGATTGTTTTTTTGAAATTCCATCTCATTGATTTCTGCTCTAAGTTTTATTATTTCTTTCTTTCGGCTTGGGTTGGGCTCCCTTTTATTGATCACTCTCTAAGATCTTAAGTTGTGAGGTCAGACTGTTTGTGATGGCCTTTTTCTTCTTTTCTGATGAATGCTTGAAAAGCTATGAACTTGACTCTTAACACTGCTTGTGCTGTATCCCACAAGTTCTGGTAATTCGTGTCTTCAGTCTCAATTGTTTCCAGGAATCTTTGGATATCCTCTTTGACTTCTTTTATGACTTGCTGGTTGTTTAGCAGTAAGCTGTTTAGTTTCCAGGTACTTGGCACTGGCCTCCATTTTTTGTGTACAATTAACTTCTATTTTCAGTGCATCATGAAAAAATAGTGGACACAATTTCTATCTTCTTGGTTTTATGGAGGTATGATTTATGGCTCAGCATGTGATCTATTTTGGAGTTTGTTCCATGTGCACTGGAGAAGAAAGTGTAGTCAGCTTTTTTGGGGATGAAATACCCTGTATATATCTACCAGCACACTTTCTTCCATCTCTTCTTTTAGGGCCAGTAGTTCCTTGGTACGTTTCAATCTTGTTGATCTATCCAGGATTGATAGAGTAGTATTGATGTCTCCAACTACAATTGTGTTGCTGTCAATGTCTTCTTTGAAGTCTGTTAGTAGTTGTTTTAGGTATTTTGTTGGCTCCCTCATTGGGTTCATATATGTTTAATGATTTCTGTGATGTAATGTTTAGTGATTTCTTCCTGATATATGCATCCCTTGACTATTAAGAAGTGACCTTCACTGACCTTTTTGACCTTCCTTAGTCTGAAGTCTATGTTGTCGGATACCAGTATGGCTACACCAGCCCTTTCGGATGGGTTGTTTGAGTGAAGGATTGTTTTCCCGCCTTTTATTTTGAGCCTATCTTTGCTCCGATTGTTCAGGTGTGTTTCTTGAAGGCAGCAAAATGTTGGATTCAATTTTTTGATCCATTTTGCCACTCTATGTCTCTTAACTGGTGCTTTGAGACCATTGACATTGAGAGAGATTATTGTCATGGGATTTTCTGCCATCTTTCTGTATAGGTTGGTTGTTCTTTTGGGTTATGTCTCGTCTTATAGTAAATCTTTCAGTCCTTTTAAGGTTGGTTTTGATTTTACAAAGTTCCTAAGCTGTTGTTTATCCAAGAAGTTGTATATCTGTCCTTCAAATCTGAGTGAGAGTTTAGCTGGATAAATAATTCTTGCTGAGGCATTCATTTCATTAAGTTTTTTTTACTATATCCCACCACTGCCTTCGGGCTTGGAGGGTGTCTTCTGAGAAGTCTGCTGAAAGTCGAATGAATTGCTCCTTTGTATACAGTTTCCTTCTTTGATCTTGCTGCCTGAAGAATTATGTCTCTGACTACGGCATCCATTACCTTGACTAGGATGTGTCCAGGGGTCTTTCTATTGGGGTCTCTTCTTGCTGGTACGCGTCGGGCTTCTTGGAACTGGATGCCTTCGTCCTTTAACTCGAGGAACTTTTCAGCCAGGATGTTTTTAACTGTTTTAATTTCCTTGGGGTTAATTTCCTGTCCCTCTGGGACTCCGATGATTCATATGTTGTTCTGTCTGGCTTCATCCCATTGTTCTCTGTTCTGTTGCTGGTCCATTTTCTGGTCTTTTTCTTCTTTTGTAGTTCTCTGAGTGCTTTCTGCAGTTCATCTTCAGTCTCACTGATTTCTCTTCTGCTGCTGTCATCCTATTGTTGAGAGCCCCTATTTTGTTTTTCATTTCATCTACTGAGTTTTTAAGTGATGATATTTCTATTTTTATGGTTTTCATTTCTGCTCTCATTTCCTCCCATAATTTATTGACTGCCCTTTCAACTGCTTCGTTTATGTTCTCCTGTATTTTATTGGACATCTGCTCCATTTTTTCATTGAGCTCCTTAAACATCCTACCAATTTCCTTTCTAAATTCATTGTCAGAGAGATCATGCACATCTGCATTTTTTTGAGTCTTCAGGGTTGATTTCTTCATCTGTTCTTCGAACTGGGGATCTGCGTTGTTTCCCCATTGTGTTGTGGTGTTCAGGGATAGATTCCTCTAGTGTACTGCTTCTTTTTTTCTTTGGGTATTACCTTCCCTTGGTGTTGAATTTCCTAGTTTTTGTATTAATAAGCGGCTGCGTGAGCGGCCGCCCGCCTGGCCAGCCCCACACCCCAGGGAGAATACCTGAGGCGGAGACAAGCCAGTGTGAGAGTTCCTCATTTTATTTTTTGACTGACAATCTCCTTTGAATGTAAACATTTTTAGGATGTCAGTTGTTTCTTCCTCATAACCACAAAAAATGATGCCCACACACATTCATGGTAATTTTCTGTTTTAAAAGCTAAAGGCCACGAGGCGGGAGAGATAGTGTAGGGGTTATGGTACTTGTGGCTAACTCCAATTTGATCCCTAGCACCTCAATATGGTCCTGCAGCACAATAAATAAATAAGCAAATCAATCAATCAATCAAACAATCAATAAATGAATAAATGGATGAATAAATAAGTAAATAAATAAACAAACAAACAAATGATCGAATAGATAGATAGATAGATAGATAGATAGATAGATAGATAGATAGATAGATAGATAGATAGATAGATAGATAGATAGATAGATAGATAGATAGATAGATAGATAGATAGAATGAATGAACAAAAAATAACTTATGTTGGCATGATGTGGGTGGAAAATGACCTCTCTAAGCTGTTGGGAATGTTGGGCGGGCCAGCCTTTTTGAAAACAAAATGGCCACATCTCAAAAAAGTTAGGAATGAGCTTCCATACAACCCAACAGTTCCTACAACTATTAGGAAAATACATGTGCAAACCTTTGCTCACTGCAGCACTGGTCACAAGAGCCAGGGTTGAGAAACTAACCCAGTGTCATAAGCAGGCCTGGGTTAAGAATCTTCATTTTTTTTTCTTTTGGGTCACACCCAGTGATGCTCAGGGGTTACTCCTGGCTCTGCACTCAGGAATTAATCCTGGCTGTGCTCAGGGGACCATATGGGATGCCGGGGATAGAACCCGGGTCGGCACAGGCCAGCCGCATGCAATGCCAAATGCCCTACCCACTGGACTATCGCCTGGCCCCCAGAATCTTTGGTTTTTGCCCACAGTGGAACATCCAGCTGTAAGAAAAGATGAAGTTGTGCAAATTGCTGCTAGGTTGATGGATCTGGAGATTGTCACACTGAGAGGAGTCACTCAGAAGGAGAGGGACAGTTCTGAAGCAATCTGCCCTGACGCAGATTCCTGCTATTGCACTGGAAGGCTCACGCCTGAGACCTCGAGCACACACACACACACACACACACACATGCATGCACACATGCATGAACATGTGCACATACGCACACACATGCTCACACACACACACTTGTTGCCAGTTTGCAAACAGGAACCTTTGAAGGGGCTCAGTAAATGGCTATTAAACAACCCCCATCTACCCATCTATCTGGTCCATGTTGTTTTGGATACATTCCAGGCTTCATCCATGTGGAAAATACTCTTCATGCTGGGTCACAGAAACCACAGCCCAGAGCTCAAACCTCGGTTGGTCAAAGCTTTGTGGACTCCATGACAAGCTGAGGTTTCTGGGGTTGGGAGGGCAGGTGTAGGTGCAAGCTGAGGAGGATGGAAGTGGCCGGTCAATTCTGTAGCAACAGACCCCTCTGCACTCCACTTGGGGAACCTGCTTCAATCAGCACGGGGTGGGGAGCACAGGGCAGGGGGTTGGGGGGAGCACAGGGCAGGGGAAGTATAGGAGCACAGGGTGGGGAGCAAAGGGCAGGGAAGTATGGGGCAGAGGGAGCATGCGGCGGGGGTAACACAGGGCAGGGGAGCATGGGGCAGGGGGAGCAACACCAGGTGGGCAGTGCTGCAGTCCTCCGGCCCCTACAGCCCTGGCAGTGCCCAGAAGGAGCCCATCCTGATGAGTCCCGCTTACATACATCCGCTTACATATGCATATATGTAAGCGCTACATAAGTATATTTATATAGAGAGACAAAAAGATGTATATTATATACACACATTATTTTCTTTTATATATAGTTTTATTATTTCTTTCATAATTATACATATATGCATAATTAGCTTGTAGTTTTATTATATATATATATATATATATGTCAGGTGCCAGTGGTGCTGAGGGTCATGGGTGGAGCATATGGTGCCAGGGATAGAGCTCAGCTTATACATAAAGTGCTAGACTTGCATTCTATCAAGATTTTCCCCCCATATCTTCAGCACTAGTTTCTAGCCTCACAAACTCCAGAGGTTCTAACCCAGTTAAATTTCTACTACCACTGAGGATTCTGTTTTTCCCTTCCCCAGCGCTTCTGGGTTCTGCCCTTTGGGCAGAGACTGTAATTATGGCCAGTGCTTCTGTCATTGTGGTTTTGATTTTCATTTCCTTAGAGTAAGTGATGATCGGCATTATTTCATGTACCTGTTGTCCATTCCTAGGTCTCATTGAAGAAGTAGCTCTTCCACTGTTCCTCCACTTTTGATGGGCTGTTTATGTTTTTGTTGTTGAATTGTGTGAGTATTTAAGAGATCTTGTATATTAGCCACCTGTCAGATGTCTGGCATATTTTCTCCTATTTGGTAGGCTACCTTTTTTATTATGATAATAGTTTTTGCAGTACAGAGCTTTTCAGATTGGTGTCATTCCATTTGTTTATATTTGCTTTAGTTTTCCTTGTCGATGGGGTCAAATTTCTGAAGTCAAGCCTGAAGACAGAATCACAAACACAAAAGACAGTGTTTGACAATGTTTTTCTTCACTGCCTTTCATGATTTGGGTTCTAACATCTAGGCCTTTGATCCATTTTAAGTGCATAATTGTGAAATGGAAATGTACTTTTAGTTATTTTGCATCACACTGTCTCCTAAAACTCCCTAATACTTTTCTTTTTTCTCTTCTCCAACATCCAGTTAGTAATCGAATCTTTTGGCATAATATGCAGTAAGTGATTAAATAAAACAGAATATCTCCTGGGTGCTTTACACTCATCATCTAAGCCCCTTATCCATTAAAGAACATAGATTCCTAGGGGCCACAAGACAGTAGTACATCAGTTAGGGCACTTACCTAGCAGTCACCTAACCTGGGCTCAAGTTCCAGCACCATGTGGTCCCCCCAAGCATCACTGAGGGTAACCCCTTGACCTCTGAGTGTTGTCACAGTGAGCCAGGTAACCCTGACCCCACAGGACACAAGCAATGAAGCATCTGCCAGAGTTTGCATTGAACTTTTTGATCTAAAATCAATGGTGGAACTCCCAGGACCCCTGGAACTGTTTGTAGAGTCCTCCCACACTAATAACTAAGTATAGACCCATTTTTTTCTTTTTGGGTCACACCCGGCAATGCTCAGGGGTTACTCCTGGCTCTTTGTTCAGGAATTACTCCTGGCAGTGCTCAGGGAACCATATGGGACACCGGACAGAACCCGGATTGGCTGTGTACAAGGCAAATGCCCTACCCGCTGTGCTATCGCTCAGGCCCATATATTATTATCCTATATATTATTAGAAGCCATTTAAAATCCATTTTTTCCTTCAAAATCACCTTGATTTTTTTCAGGGCAACTCCTGATTGTGCTTGGTTCCAGAAATCAAACTGGGATCTTCATGCAAAGCAATTGCCTAACATCTGCTACCTCTCCAGCCCCTATTTCTGTATGATGGTTCTCTTTTTCTAAGTTATCTAGGTCACTTTTTCAAGGTATAAGGTACTTTGTCTACTCAGCTTTCTAGGGATTTTGTTTTCTTTTCAGAAGTTCTCATTCTGGAGTAAATAAAAGCTCTTGGCAGTTTCATGAAAATAATTCAGATTTGATGCAGCCAAACACATTACTTTTAGAGCACCAATTGTATAAGACAGTGGTTGGCTGGGAAGACCCTTCTTGTCTGACATGGAACAGGTTGCTCGTGAGACACTCTTTGATCTACTGTTTAAGGTAGAGCAGTTGATCTGGGCAGGATCAGAGCCAGCGGGCAGTGCTATATGAGATCTGGGCAGGTTCAGAGCCAGCGGGCAGTGGCATACAGGATCTCTTGTCTGTCTGGTCTGTATTCTTCTCCTCTTCCTCCTCCTTTTACCACAGTGGGGAGTCATACAGATAACTCCCATTTCCATGCTATTCAGGAAGAGACTTGTTTCCTGACTGATTTCATCTTTTATTTATCACTAACAGCATCTTATTCTCTGCAGAGAAACTTAACTCCCTCACTCAATACTCTGCTCTTCCCTCAACTGTTTTCAGTGATTTAACCACTAGTAAATCTGAATCTAACCATAAGTAGCTGAGAGTAAGGCAGTGTAACCACCTCCAATCTCACAGACCACTGAAAATTTCTTTTTTATATATTAGCTTAATGGTAGCAAAGGCTCATTTTTATTCACACATTTATTCAATTAATCAACCTGTGAAATGGAACACTTCGATAGAATGATTATGAAGTGCAGGAAAGAATCTCTCATCAGCTTGGAAAGATTTAAATTTCTTCAATGGCTGGTATCGTAGACAGAATTCTTGGTATCACTGGTAGTCACCGTAAACTAGCAAATTACTCAGTGTTTCAAACACAAAATCATCTTTTTCCCCGTCAGTACCTTCTGAGATGGAAATACATTTTGCATGAAACAAAATTACAGAAAATGCAGCAGATTACTACGTGTTGGTCCTAGGGAAATCTGCTTCTTTTGGTTTGTTTGTTTGCCATACTTCACTATAACTTGATTTTAAAAAACATTCTAAGTACTATTTGAACCACACACTTCTTGCATATGATTAGAAGCTGTTACAAATCCCTTTTGTTTTTAAGCAGCTCAAAGGAACAAAAGTGTTCTGCTAAAAGTATGCAGAGCAAATAGCATCACTCTGGGTTCCCAAGGTGGAACCAAGCAAGGGGCAAGAGCAGAGGCTCAGGTTGGGGCAAGGAGGAAAGTGCATGGAAAAGCTGGCTGCGGGCTCCTGCAGCCTTCAGCAGAAGGGCGTGGACAGGCCCCCCTTGGAAGCAGAAGTCTCCAGGTGATGGCTTCTAGGCCATGCAGACATTCTGCATCTGCTCAGAGAGGAAGCAAGCAGCTATTCTCTTTCTAGTCCCCACATGTTATATGTTGTACAGGCACCACCCTCCTGCCCTGCTTGTCAGAGCAAACCAGCTGTGCAGCCAGAGGGGCTCATGGCTATTTTGGCAGCATGTCCAGGAGGACAGTAGGTTGCTTGCGGCTACCTCGTCTCTTCCCCAGCATCAGAATTCTAAGTCTCCACCATCCCCTCCCTGCTCTGTGCTCTTAAGGGAGAGGAAACCATGAAGGAGTAAAACACGCCTTTGAATAGGCCTCTTGAATAGAGCTGACTGGATACCAAACTTAATCATTCTCATTTCTTCAGATAATAGAGACTTTGAATTCCAACTAAATTGTCCTAGGTAACAATGCAACTGCAGACATACATTTCACAATACTGTCCAATAATTAATCACCATATGCTTGGATATCATTGTAATGGCATTTGTAACAAAACTCTTGTATGCTTAATGCCTTTGTGTTGCAGGACAATGCTATCATATTCAAGTATCTTAATTGTGTCTGTTTCTCTTCAGCTGAGCTGGATGTTGAATAAGTGTCCTTTAGCTAAAACATTTTTTTTAAATTGCAATATTCCACTTACACTCATCAGAAGAAATGGACCTACTGCTGAGCAATGTATATATATCTTGCATAAAATAATTCTTGTTTTCTTATAAGCAATACAGTCACTCTACTTACAGGGTGAGATGGAGAGAAAAAAAAGCATGATTTCTCAGTGGGGATTAGAATACTGTTTAAACCATAAAGCATGTGTATTTCTCCCTTCTACAGTGAGATAATAGAAAACATTGCCAGGAGGAGAGTTTTTCAATAGAGTGCAGGTACCTGTGGGAGGATATGGGCAGATTGTGATTTGCATGAACAGAATCATGGAGCTGTGGGATTAAGATTGTGCAGGTCTAAAGCAGTGAGCAAAATTAGCATGGGGAGGTGGGGTCAGGGGAGAGGAGTATTCATCACTTAATGATTGTCAGGTTTTCATGTAACCAAAAACACTGGCACTGTTTGCAAGGAGCCAACGGATTTTGATTATCAAAGGCTTTGAGATATTCAGAGATAACAGATTCATCAGCTTTGCATGGAATGTAGTATTACAGCAAATCTTTCACTGCCTCCTATTAAACCAATAAGGAAAGGGGGTATGACTTGTATTTCTTGCTGTCTAATCATCTGATTGGCTTAGGACATGGTAAGGTTCTTGGTGGGGCTTGATGTATGAGTGGTGGGGCTCTTCTGTCTAGAAATGAGAAGAATGTATTCTAGTCCACCAGGCCAAACCCACGGTAGTATTCACCCTCCAGATTTCCCTTCTCTGTGGAGATATCCTTAATATCCATTATTTCATTTGACATATGTGGGAGAGTAATGCAAATTGCATAAACCGATAATAGCTTTTTCTTAAGTATTAAAAAACATGTTTAATGGGCAAAAAGATATAAATTATGCAAACAAGGAACTATAAAGCCAAAGTTGTTAAATAAAATGCTTGCCATAGACCGCATTCAAATTGCCGATTTTCAGATGCTCCAAACCCATAATAAATTCCAATAGCAGTAAAGAGCATGCTGCCTTCTAGTTCCAGCCCTGGTACCACAGATGGCCCATGAGTACCAGTAGTAGTAACTCCTGAGCACAGAGCCAGGAGTAGGCTCTGAGCAGGTGTGACCCTAACAAACCTCTCCCAAAAAAAGCCAGACACATACTTGCAATATCACTTTTCTTTTATGCATGAGGATTGTATGTTAATCATATGTTATCAAGAATCTTGATAACATAATCAAGAATCTTGATATAAAGAATCTTGATAACATAAATTTTTATGATATCAAGAATCTTGATAACATAAATTCTAGATAACAAGAATCCATGACTTCTACTCAGATCTCTTTGATAGCCACATCCACCTGCCCATATACCAAATTCCACAGGATGGATATGTCATTCCCAGTGTTCTCCCTTCTGAAATCCGACATGCCATTTCATTGGTAAAGAAGGGAACAGCACCAGGCCCAGAATAGCTCAGACCCGAACACCTGAAGAATCTGCCATCAGTACTCATCAATACACTAGCTCGGCACTTCACACGCTACCTGTCCGAATGCAAGGTGCCCTCCCAATGGAAAACCAGAAGGACAGTTCTACTGTTCAAGAAGGGAGACATTCATGACATTGGCAACTATCGCCCCATCAGCCTGTTGTCCGTCATCTACAAGCTGTTTACACGAGTAATCCTGAACAGGATTGGCAGAACACTAGATGAAGGGACAACCATGTGAGCAAGCTGGCTTCCGGAAAGGATTCAGCACAATCGACCATATTCACACAGTAACTAGGCACATTGAGGTTTGTAGGGAGTACAAGATTCTGCTCTGTCTCGTGTTCATTGATTTAAAGAAAGTCCTTTGATTCTGTGGAGACTGAAGCGGTCATCGAAGCCCTAGCCAAACAGGGTGTTCAAACCCAATACATCAAGATCTTTCTTAAGAGCTGTATTCCGGATTCACCACCAGGATCTCACCATTCTACAAGGAAGTGATCATTGATGTCAAAAAAGAGGGCTTCAACAGGGTGATACCATTTCACCAAAACTCTTCAGCGCCACCCTCGAGAACATCATGCGACAATTAGAATGGGAAGGAATGGGAGTGAAGATAGATGGTCGGCAACTACACCACCTCCGCTTCACTGATGACATCATTCTAATAACACCAAACATTAGCCCAAGCGGCACAAATGCTGGCTGACTTCAACCGAGAATGTGGAAAGATAGGTCTACAGCTGAATCTAAAGATAACTATGTTTATGAAAAATAAACTAGTTCCAGAGGCCCCATTGACTCTCAATGGAACAGACATCTCTGAATGCAGCAGTTATGTGTACCTAGGTCGAGAAGTCAACATGATGAAGGACCTAAAACCTGAACTGTGCAGGAGGAAGAGAGCTGGCATGGCATGCCTTCAAAGGCATCAAAGAAATAGCTAAAAGGACAAAGAACCCCTGGCTCCGGGCATATCTCTTTGACTCCACCATTCTCCCTGAATTAACATCTGCCTCAGAGACCTGGGCCCTACGAAAAGCAGGGATGAGAATGCTATTCGGGTCTCCCCAGAGAGGAATCAAAAGAGCTATGCTTGGAATATCACGCCTCACTCAAGTGAGAGAAGGAATCCGGAGTTCTGACCTCCATCACTATTCCAGAATCAGGGACGCTGTCTCGCTTGCCAAGCCATCGAAAATCAGATGGGCTGGACATGTAATGCGATTTGGAGATGACCCGCTGACTAGAGCCATTACCGACTGGATCCCACGGATGTCAAAAGATCATGTGGCTGCCCACCTACAAGATGGTCAGACTTCCTTGTCAAGACCCTGAAGGAACGGTTTGAGGCTCTTCATATTCCTGAATCAACCAGATGCCATTGGGCTACATTGGCACGTGATAGGTCCAATGGAAATGTTACTGGTGCCCCGCTCGAGCAAATCAATGAATAACGGATTCAAGTGATCAAGTGATCAAGTAATCAAAAATATTAATTTGGTGTAGTGCATAAGGAACCTCTAAAAAATCTTGGAAGTACTAATACCAGGGGCAAGAATAAAGTCTTACGAATTCCGTAATGATGATGAAGCAGCGGTAATGGAGGTGGGACCAATGTCATTTCCTACCTGCATGAGGCACCTCTGGTTCCCGATTTGGAAGTGGCAGCTGAGAGGAGATGACAGTTTACCCTTGGGAGTAAAGAGGCTACTCGCCTCACTTCTCGCTAAATCCAAGTTTCTTAAATCTGGGTCTTGCCCTGCCATGAACTGCATAACTGCATAACCTTTAAAAATATATTATAAAATCAACTTGTTTTAGCTTTGTATGGCTGTTTTACCTAGATATGTACACCTCATTTGTGAAACTTCTTAGGTGAAAATGGAACATTTACAAAATTTTGATTTTTTATTTTTAATTTATGATGATGATGGATGATGATGATGATGTCACATTTACCAAAGTTGTCCTTGAAATCCTGCTGTAAATATAGGTGTGTGCTGTCCTCATGTGTAACCAAAGGACTGTGAATAAGTTTCTGGTAGAGTAAATAATAGCAATAGCTAAAAATTTGCAACTATTTCTATATTTATTTAGCAACCCAGGTAGAGGGTTGACACACAAAGGCAGCTCTTATTATTTTAAAAAAATAAGATAAGGTTATCTAGCCACCATGATCTGTATCTAGAGAGCTTTTACATGTGCAGGTATTTAGATTAAAGGTTGCATTTAAGGCCTGATTGGGAGGTACTTTAAAGATCAATTGAGTCAGCCTAGGTTAGATTCCCATATCTCCTGGTCCCTCAGTACTGCTGGTAGGGACATTCAGCACACAATCCAGAGTAACCCCCAAGTGCTGCCAGGTGTGGCATGAGGCTCAGTGGTGGGTGATAGTCATATGTGTGAGACCCTGGGTATGCCTCCTGGCAGTACTCAAAATATTTTAAATTAAAATTGTAAATTTTAATTTTACAATTTACAAATTATAAATATATGACTATGATTTAAAATGTAATAATAGTTTTTTACTCTATAAATACTGGATTTCAAGAAAAGTATCATATATTACTATTATTGGCTTTATTGTTATTGGGGGTGGAGGTGGCAAGGACCAGCAATAGTAGCAACATTTGGGCAAGGATCAAAGTGATGTGGGCTGCAAGCCAAGGGTTTCCCCTTCCAAGCCTGTGCTGTCTCAAGCTTCAGAGCATGTCTATTCAAATAGGACTCACACGGAGAAGCCGCATCTACTCAAACAGGAACAATGTGGTGAAGATCCACATTTACTAAAAAAAACAAGCAGGTCTACTCAGAAGTACCTCTACTCAGACAAGAGCAATGTACAGAAGGTAAGCATGGGCTCCTGAGTAAGGATGACATGAAATTCATGAACACTGTGCTATATATTTAATGCGCCAAAAGAAAGAGAGCGAGGGGATGTGAAGGAGGAAGAAGGAAGGAGGAAATAGGAGGAAGGCAGAAAAAGAAGAGGTAAAGGAAGAAGAGGGAAAGGTGGAGTGAGAGTGGAGAAGGGAGAATGGAAAGGAAAAGGAAAAAAGGAGGAGGGAGTGAAGAGAAGAAGGAGGAGGAGGAGGAGAAGAAAAGAGGCGTAGGAAGAGGAGAAGGAGATGGAGGTAAGAGGAGAGGAGGAGAAGGAGAAGGAGAAATAGGAGAAATAGGAGAAGGAGGAAAAAGTAGAGGAGGAGGGAAGAGAATAATGAGAAGAAGGATGAGAAGTAGGTGAGGAGGAGGAGGGAGGGGAGGAGGAGGAAGAAGAAGAAGAAAAGAAGATACACAAACACAAAGACAACGAAGAAGATGAAGACAAAGATGATGAAGAGAATGAAGATGACGATGGAAGGAAGGGAAGGAAGGAAAGAAGGAAGGAAGGAAGCAAGCAAGGAAGGAAGGAAGGAGGGAGGGAGGGCTAGGATGGATAGGAAGAAAGAGTATTAAGGAGTGAAGGAGAAAGAGAGAAAGAAAGAAGGAAGGAAGGAAGGAAGAGAAGGAAGGAAGGAAGGAGGGTGGGGATGAAGGAAGGAAGAGTATTAAGGAGGTAAGGGAAAAAAGAGAGAGAAGGAAGGAAAGGAAGGAAAAAGGAAAGGAAAAGGAAAGGAAAGGAAAAGGAAAGGAAAGGAAAGGAAAGGAAGGAAAGGAAAAAGGAAAGGAAAGGAAAAAGGAAAGGAAAAAGGAAAGGAGAAAAGGAAAGGAAAAAGGAAAGGAAAAAAGGGAAAGAAAAAGGAAAGGAAAGGAAAGGAAAAGGAAAGGAAAAAGGAAAGGAAAGAAGGAGAAAGAGAGAAAGAAAAGAAGAAGAATCCCAGTTGTAGAGGCAGGCTGATGTGGTAGGAGAGAAAGCTGCTATGGTGGAAGGGAAGCTCGGGAGATTGGTCGTGGGAAATGTATGTGCGCTGGTGAAGGGATGGGTGTTGGAGCAATGTATGCCTGAAGACCCTTGGGCAGGAGAGAAAGCAATGGGCAGGGGCATGCTCTGCATGGGCAGACCCACGCTTGATCTCCAGCACCCCATATATCCCTTAATTCACTAGAGTCGCTATTGAGCACAGTCAGGAGTATGTCCCTGAGTGACACTGCCCCCCCAAAATTATGTAAGTTAGTGTTATAGAATTTTAAAAGCTCTGTGGTCAAAGCTCCAGAGCATGATACCAATATAGATATTAAGGGCACATGATCAGTAAATTGTTCAGTAAATTATATTTAGAAAATTGAAGAAACTATGTAATAGGGTTTTTGCCAAGGCATCGAAAATCAGATGGGCTGGACATGTAATGCGATTTGAGAGACAACCGCTGGACTAGAGCTGTTACCGACTGATCCTAAGAGATTTTACAAAGATCACGTGGGCCGCCCACCCACTAGATGGTCAGACTTCCTTGTCAAGACCCTGAAGGAACGGTTTGAGGCTCTTCATATTCCCTGAATCAACCAGGATGCCATTGGGCTACAATTGCACGTGATAGGGTCCAATGGAAATGTTACTGGCACCCACTGGGTTCAAATTGATGAATACAGAATTCGGGATTCAAGTGATCTAGTAAGTGATGTAATAGGGTTTTATTTAATTCTGTTAAGGCTAAGAGATAAGCCAAAGCTTTGTGTGTGCATGCTCTCATGTAGGGAGTCTGACCTCTAACCCGTTATCAGCATCAAGCATCAAACTCAGCATCAAGTTTGGTCTTTTCCCTAAGCACTGCTGGTGTAGCCTCAAAAAATTCTCCTGAATTAAAAACTGGTAAAACATTCACATATGATATAGCTAGAGATGACAGAGATTTTTAATATAAAGTGTATTACTCTATATGAAAGATTATTAGGAGAGAAAATGTGTATAATAACAATATTTAGTATTCAATGTGTCAGAACATATATAAGATACTTTTGTATATTTATTTTTCTTTTTCTTTTCTTTTGATCTTTACTTGTATTGCTGATGGATCCAGGGACTTCACACCTAAGTGGGGCAAATGCTCTGCTGGTAAAATACACCCCCCACCCTACTTGCATGTGTATAAGTTTATTTGATTTTACATCTAACATTTATTGATATGTATTATGCTTGTGTTAGTAATTCTATTATGCAGAGCTGTAGCAAAGTCATCCTGTACCTCTCTGAGTTCTTCAGATAGACAATTCATCAGGGAATCACCTGATTGATAGAGTAGATTTATAATGCCAAAAGTAAGAGAATAGCTCTGAAAATTGAGAGAGACTCCTGAAAGTTGCATAATGTACGTGGGTTTTAACTTAGCAAGAGAAGAGCTAAGGCAAAGGTTGAGGAGAAAGGGAAGGTTAGTTAGGGCAGTTATGGAACTTGACAAGGTACCATAAACACTGCATATTGATCCATGGAAAGAGGTAAAAGGGGTTAGGCCTCCCTCAATAAAGGTAGGTAAAGCCCACAGGAGTAGAACCCATTAGAAGTGTCTCTTCAAAAATCCTCCTTTCTAGAGCTCAGAGTTCTCGTTACATCAGTCCTTTGCTACCCCAAGAGAGTCTAAAGATGTAGTGGTCTCTTTTTGTATTAGAGTAAATGCATTCAGTATAGTTAAGACTTTCCCAGCAGTTCACACTGTTAAACAGGAAAAACAGTCTAACCCTGGGACTCATTGTTTATTATTTGAAATTATAATCCTATTTTGGCTATTAGTGATCATGAATAATTTGATATAAGTCGTTTAATCGTATGCATAAACCGACCACTTGTAAGCCTATATAGTGATGTGAAACAAAAATAAGGTCGACTTGCATATGTTAACATGGAAACCAATTTTCTGTTGATTATTTAAGTGGAGCAAATATTATGGCATGCAAATATTCATTTATATTTTTAAAAACTCTCTGAATAGATCATTGCGGATGTACTTTGAAGTCTGTTAAAGGAGA
>JAJIBD010038649.1:0-25390 GCA_021461705.1 Cryptotis parvus
ATTATTTCTAGGAGCCTCTGGGTAGAGAGTTTCGGGTGCTTCTTCCAGGTCTAATATCATGTCATTGCAAATCGGTGATTAACTTGGCTTCTTCCTTTCCTATCCGGATGCCCGCCTATGTCTTTTTTTCTTCCTGATTGTTCTGGCAAGACTCCAGTAACTGTATTGAATAGAAGCGGTGGAGAGTGGGCAGCCTTGTCTTGTCCCTATCTTAAGGGAATGGCTTTCAGTTTTTCCACATTGAGATTGATGCTCACTGTGAGCTTGGTAGATGAACTGGATTATCTTGAGGAAGGTTCCTTCAATCCCCATTTTACGAGAGAGCTTTTGTCATGAACCGGTGTTGAAATCCTGTCAAATGCCTTCTCTGCATCTATTATATGATCATATGGTTTTTATTTTTCTTTTTGTTGATATGATGTATTATGTTGATTGACTTCGGATGTTGAACCATCCTTGCATTCCCGGGATGAATCCCACTTGGTCATAGTGTATAATCTTTTGATGACTCTTTGGATTCTATTTGCTAGTATTTTGTTGAAGATCTTAGCATCTGTATTCATCAGGAGATTGGTCTGTAGTTTTCCTTTTTTGTGACATCTTTGTCTGCTTTGGGTATCAGGGGTGATATGTGCCCTCGTAAAAGCTATTTGGGAATGTTTCTGGTTCTTCAATTTACCGGAAGAGCTTAAAAAGAATGGGGAGTAGGTCTCTCTTTAAAGGTTTTGTAGAATTCACTGGTGAATCCATCTGGACCTGGGCTTTTGTGTTTGGGGAGACTTTTGATTACCGATTCCATCTCCTCGATGGAGATAGGTTTTGTTGAGGTATTCCAAATCTTCTTGTTGCAGACTTGGGAGGCTATAGAATTCAGGAATTTGTCCATTTCTACTAGGTTCTCTTGTTCGTGGCATACAGGCTCTCATAGTAATCTCTGATGATCTTTTGAATTTCTGTGGTTTCTGTTGTGATGTCCCGTTTTCATTTCTGATTCTATTTATTTGGGTTCTCTCTTTTCCTTTTCTTACAAGTCTTGCAAAGTGGTTTGTCAATCTTGTTTTTATTTTTTCAAAGAACCAGCTTTTTGGTTTCGTTGATCTTCTGGATTGTTTTTTTGACATTCCATCTCATTGATTTCTGCCCAAAGTTTTATTATTTCTTTCTTTCTCTGCTTGGTTTGGGCTACCCTTTGTTGATCACTCTCTAAGATCTTAAGTTGTGAGGTCAGACTGTTTATGATGGCCTTTTTCTACTTTTCTGATGAGTGCTTGTAGAGCTATGAACTTGCTGCCTCTTAACACTGCTTTTGCTGTATCCCACAAGTTCTGGTAATTCGTGTCTTCAGTCTCATTTGTTTCCAGGAATCTTTGGATTTCCTCTTTTGATTTCTTTTTATGACTTGCTGGTTGTTCAGCAGTGAGCTGTTTAGTTTCCAGGTACTTGGTATTGATCTCCGTTTTTTGTACTATTAACTTCTATTTTCAGTGCATCAGGGTCTAAAAAAAATAGTTGGCACAATTTCTATCTTCTGATTTTATGGAGGTATGATTTATGGCTCAGCATGTGATCTATTTTGAGTATGTTCCATGTGCACTTGAGAAGAAAGTGTATTCAGCTTTTTGGGGATGAAATCCCTGTATATGTCTACCAGCCCTCTTTCTTCCATCTCTTCTTTTTAGGGCCAGTATTTCCTTGGTAAGTTTCAATCTTGTTGATCTATCCAGGGTTGATAGAGCAGTGTTGAAGTCTCCAACTACAGTTGTGTTGCTGTCAATGTCTTCTTTGAAGTCTATTAGTAGTTGTTTTAGGTATTTTGCTGGCCCTCGTTGGGTGCATATATGTTTAATAGTGTGATTTCTTCCTGATATATGCATCCTTGACTTTAAGAAGTGACCTTCACTGTCCCTTCTGATCTTCTTCAGCCTGAAGTCTATGTTGTCTGATAAAAGTATGGCTATCTCCAGCCTTTTTTTGGATGGGTTGTTTGAGTGAAGGATTGTTTTCCAGCCTTTTTATTTTGAGCCTGTCTTTGCTCCGATTGTTCAGGTGTGTTTCTTGAAGGCAGCAGAATGTCGGATTCAATTTTTTTGATCCATTTTGCCACCTGTGTCTCTTAACTGGTGCATTTAGACCATTGGCATTGAGAGATTATTGTCAGGGATTTTGTGCCATCTTTCTGTATAGGTTGGTTGTTCTTTTGGCTTATGTCTCCTCTTTAGATCTTTCCAGTCCCTTTTTTAAGGTTGGTTTTGATTTTACAAAGTTCCTAAGCTGTTGTTTATCCAAGGTTAAGTATATCTGTCCTTCAAATCTGAGCGAGAGTTTAGCTGGATAAAGAATGCTTGCTGAGGCATTCATTTCATTAAGTTTTTTTACTATATCCCACCACTGCCTTCGGGCTTGGGGGTGTCTTCTGAGAAGTCTCCTTGAAAGTCGAATGGATGCTCCTTGGCATACAATTTCCTTCTTTGAACTTGCTGCCTGAAGTTATGTCTCGTGTCTATGGCATCCATTACTTTGACTAGGAATGTGTCTTGGGGTCTTTCTATTGGGGTCTCTTCTTGCTGGTTGCTTTCGGGCTTCTTGGATTCGGATGCCTTCAGCCTCTAACAAGGGAACTTTTTCAGCCAGGATGTTTTTAACTGTTTTAATTTCCTTAGGGTTACTTCCTGTCCCTCTCGAGCCGATGATTCTTATGTTGTTCCGCCTGGCTTCATCCCATTGTTCTCTGTTTCGTTGCTTGATCCATTTTCCTGTCTTTTTCCATCTTATGTAGTTCTCTGAGTGCTCTGCAGCTCATCTTCAGTCTCACTGATTCTCTCTCTTCCGCTGCTGTCATCTTAATGTTGAGAGCCCCTATTAAGTTTTTCATTTCATCTGACAGTTTTTAAGCGATGATATTTCTATTGGCATGGTTCTCATTTCTGCTCTCATTTCCTCCATAATTTGTTGACTGCCCTTTCAACTGCTTCAGTTTATGTTCTCCTGTATTTTATTGGACATCTGCTCTCTTTTTTCATTGAGCTCCTTAAACATCCTACAAATTTCCTCTCTAAATTCATAAGTCAGAGAGATCCCACATCTGGTATTCTTTTTTTTTTTGAGTCTTCGGGGTTGATTTCTTCACATCTGTTTCCCGTAGGGATCTGCGTTGTTTCTCCATGGTGTTGCGGGTGTTCTGGTGATTAGATTCCTCTGAGTGTACTTCTTCTTTTTTTCTTTGATTACCTCCCCTTGGTGTTGAATTTCCTAAGTTTTTTGCATTAATCGCTGGCGCGGAGCGGCCGCCCGCCTGGGCTCAGCCCCATACCCCAGGGAGAAGCCTGAGGTGAGACAAGCCAGTGCGAGAGTTCCTCATTTTATTTTTGACTGACAATCTCCTTTGAATGTAAACATTTTTAGGATGCTTGCCAAAGCTTTCTTCCCTCATAACCAAAAAAAAATGATGCCTACAACACACATTCATGGTACTCTTTCTTGTTTTAAAGCTAAAGGTCACTCTAGGCGGAGAGATAGTGTAGGGGTTAATGGAAAATTGTGGCTAACTCCAATTTGATCCCTAGCACTCAATAATATGGTCCTGCAGCACAATAAATAATAAGCAAATCAATCCAACAATAAATCAAACAATCAATAAATTAATAAATGGATGAATAAATAAAGTAAATAAATAAACAAAACAAACAAAATGACTTAATAGATGTAGATAGATAGATAGATAGATAGATAGATACAGAGATGTGAGTTGTAGATGCACAGATAGATAGATGTATCAGATAGATAGATAGATAGATAGATAGATAGATATTAGAATGAATGAACAAAAATAACCAATGTTGGCATGATGGGTGGAAAATGCGACTTCTGTTAAGAAAGTTGGGAATGCTGTGGAGCGGCCAGCCTCCTTTGAAAACAAATGGGGCCACATCCCAAAAAGTTAGAAAATGAGCTTCCATCGTCTAACAGTTCCAACTATTAGGGAAAATACATGTGCAAATCCTTTGCTCACTGGGCAGCACTCATCAAGAGCCAGGGCTGAGAAACAACCCAGTGTCAGATAAGCAGGCTCTGGGTTAAGAATCTTCATTTTTTTCTTCTTTGGGTCGCACCCAGATGCTCAGGGGTTACTCCTGCCTCGCACTCAGGAATTAATCCCCGCCAGCCTTGGGACCCATATGGGATGCCGGGGGATAAAACCCGGGTCGGTATTGTGCCAAAGCCGCATGCAATGCAAATGCCCCTACTCCACTCGGACTATCGCTCTGGCCTCCCAGAATCTTTGAAAAAAGGGGGGTTTTGCCCACAGTGGAACATCCAGCTGTAAAAAAAAAAAGATGAAGTTGTGCAAATTGCTGCTAGGCTTGGATGGATCTGGAGATTACACCGCCACCGTGGAGGGAGTCACCAGAAGGAGAGGGACAGCCCTGTGAAGCAATCCTGCTCCTGACGCATTCCCGCAAGATGACTCAAAGGGCCACCCTGAGACTCCCCAGCACACACACACACAATACATTGGATTCAGATTCACACACACATATGCATGCACACATGCATGAACATAAAAAGTAAATATTACGCACACACATGCTTTCGCCAACAATAATAATAATTGTTGCCAGTTTTGCAAACAGGAACCTTTGAAGGGGCTCAGTAAATGAAGCATAAAACAATCCCATCTACCCATCTATCTGGTCCATGTTGCTTTGATGGCGATTCCCAGGGTTTCATCTCCGTAGAAAATACTCTTCTATGCTGGGTCATGAGAAACTACAGCCCAGTGAGCCTAAACCTCTTTGGGCCAGTCGTAAAGCTTTGGTGGACCTGCTGACACAAGCCGAGGTTTCTAGTTGGGATGCAGCAAGTGGGTGTAAGTAAAATTTGTAGAGAGGATGGAAGCGGTCGGTCAATTCTGTAGCAACAGACCCCTCTCTGCACTCCACTTCAGGAACCCTTGCTTCAATCAGCAATGGGGGTGGGGTATAACAGGCAGGCCGGGGGCGCCAATGGCGGGCAGCGTGGGAAGTTTATAGGAGCAACAGTGGTGGGGAGCAAGGGCAGGGAAGTATGGCGTAAAGGTAGAGGGAGCATGCATGGGGTAACACAGGGCAGGGGAGCATGGGGCAGGGAAAGCAACAATCTGTAGTGCAGTGCCGGCAGTCCTCCCCGCGGCTCCCTTAGCCAGCCCCGGCAGTGCTCCATAGAAGGAGCCCATCCTGATGAGTCCCGCTACATACATCCGCCTTAAAACACATATGTAAGTCGCTTACATAAGTATATTTATATAGAGGTAGGACAAAAAGATGTATATTATATAATATTGACATTATTTTCTTTTTATATATAGTTTTATTATTTCTCTTTTTCTTTTCTTTCTATAATTATACATATATGCATAATTTTAGCTTGTAGTTTTATTATATGGGGTATATATGTATATATGTCAGGTGCCAGTGGTGCTTTCTATGAGGGTCATGGTGGAGTTGCTGGAACCAGTGGATACAGAGCCTCCAGACCATACACAAAGTGCACTTGCATTCTATCAAAGACTTTTCCCCATATCTTCAAAGCACTAGTTTCTAGCCCCGCCACAACCCAGAGGTTCTAACCCAGTTAAATTTCTACTCACCACTGAGGATTCTGTTTCTTTTCCCCTTCCCAAAAGTTTGCTCTTTGCCTCTTTGGGCCAGACTTGGTAAATTATGGCCAGTGCTTCTGTCATTGTAGTTTTGATTTTCATTTCCTTAGAGTAAAGTGATGATGGGCATGCCATTTCATGTACCTGTTGTCCATTCCTAGGTCTCATTGAAGAAGTGAGCTCTTCCACTGTTCCTCTCTCACTTTGATGGGGCTGTTTAAGTGTTTTTAAGCGTTGAATTCAAAAAGTGAGTATTTAACAGATCTTGTATATTGTTTCTCACCTGTCGATGCCCGGCAATATTTTCTCCTATTTGGTAGGCTGTACCTTTTATTATGATAATAGTTTTTGCAGTGTGTACAGAGTTTTTCAGATTGGTGTCATTCCATTTGGTTTATATTTGCTTAGCTCTTTCCTTGTCGATGGGGTCAAATTTCTGAAGTCGCTCTGAAGACAGAATCCACAAAACACAAAAGACAGTGGTTTGATAAATGTTTCTTTCTTCACGCCTTTCATGATTTGGGTTCTTAACATTCAGGCCTTTGATCCATTTTAGAAGTGCAAAATTGCGAAATTTGAAATGTACTTTAGTTTTGCACTCACACTGCTCCCCAAACTCCCTAATACTTTTCTTTCTTTTTTTCTTCTCCAACATCCAGTTAGTAATCGAATCTTTTGGGCATAAATATGCAGTAAGTGATTAAATAAAACAAGAATATCTCCAGTGCTTGCCACTCACTCCCAAGCCCTCTTATCCATTAAAAGAAACATAGATTCCTAGGGGCCGCTAAGTATAGTAGTACACATCAGTTAGGCACTTCACTCCAAAGTAAAAGTCACCCAACCTGGGCTCAAGTTCCAGCACCCATGTGGTCCCCGCATCACTGAGGGTAACTCCTTGACTCTCTGAGTAAAGTTGTCACAGTGGTTCAGGTAACCCCTGACCCCACAAGACACAAGCAATGGTGCCACTCTCTCCTCAGTTAGAGTTTCGCCATTGAACTTTTGATCTTAAAATCAATGGTGGACCCCCAGGACCCCGGAACTGTTTGCAGAGTCCTCCTACATTAATAACTAAGATAGACCCATTTTATTTTTTTTTTTGGGTCACACCAGGTAATGCTCAGGGGTTTCCCTGGCTCTTCGCTCAGGAATTACTCCTGGCAGTGCTCAGGAACCATATGTAGACATCCGACAGAACCCGATTGGCTGCATACAAGGTAAATGCCCTACCAAGCTGTGCTATCGCCTCAGGCCCATATATTATTATCCTTATATATTATTAGAAGGCCACATTTAAAAATCCATTTTTTTCCTTCAAAATCACCCTGATTTTTCTCAGTAACCCGATTGTGCTTGGTTCCAGAAATCAAATTGGATCTTCATGCAAAGCAATGCCTAACATCTGCACCTCCAGCCCCTATTTCTGCATGATGGTCCCTCTTTTCTAAGTTATCCAGGTCACTTTTCAAGGTATAAGGTATTAGTCTACTCAGCTTCTAGGATTTTGTTTCCTTTCAAAGTTCTCATTCTGGAAAGTAAACAAAAAGCTCTAAGCAGTTTCATGAAAATAATTCAGACGATTTGATGCAGCCAAACACATTACTTTTTAGAGCACCAATTGTATAAGACAGAGGCTTGGCTGGGAAGACCCTTCTTGTCTGACATGGAACAGGTTGCTCGTGAGACACTCTTGATCTACTGTTTAAGGTGCAGTTGATCTGGCAGGACTGGAGCCAGCGGGCAGTGCTATATAAGATCTGGGAGAGCAGAGCCAGCGGGCAGTGGCATTAGGGGATCTCTTGTCTGTCTGGTCTTTACTCTTTCTCCTCTTCCTCCTTCTTCACAGTGGGGAGTCATACATATAACTCCCATTTCCATGCTATTCAGGAAGAGACTTGTTTCCTGACTGATTTCATCTTTATTTATCACTAACAGCATCTTATTCTCTGCAGAGAAATCCTAACTCCTCACTCAATACTCTGCTCTTCCCTCAACTGTTTTCAGTGATTTAACCACTAGTAAATCTGAATTCTAACCATAAGTAGCTGAGAGTAAGGCAGTGTAACCACCTCCAATCTCACAGACCATTGAAATTTTTTCTTTTTATATATTAGCTTAATGGTAGCAAAGGCTCATTTTTATTCACAACATTTATTCAATTAATCAACCTCAAAAATGGAACACCCTTTATAGAATGATTATGAAGTGGCAGGAAAGAATCTGTCATCAGCTTGAAAGATTTTAAATTTCTTCAATGGCTGGTATCGTAGACAGAATTCCTGGTATCACTGGTAGTCACCTTAAACTAACAAATTACTTCAGTGTTTCAAACACAAAATCATCTTTTTCCCCAGTACATTCTGAGATAGAAAATAAAGATTTTGCATGAAACAAAATAATTACAGAAAATGCAGAGATTACTACGTGATGGTCCTAGGGAAACTGCTTCTTTCGGTTTGTTTGTTTGCCATACTTCACTATAACTTGATTTTAAAAAAACATTCTAAAGTACCATTTGAACCACATTACTTTTTGCATATGATTAGAAGCTCGTTACAAATCCTTTTGTTTTTAAGCAGCTCAAAGGAACAAAGTGTTCTGCTAAAAGTATGCAGAGCAAATAGCATCACTCTGGGTTCCACGGTGGAACCACGCAAGGGGCAAGAGCAGAGGCTCAGGTTGGGGCAAAGGGAGGAAAGGGCATGGAAAGCTGGCTGCGGGTCCCCTGCAGCCTCAGCAGAAGGGCGCGGATAGGCTCCTTTGAAGCAGAAGTCTCCAGGAGATGGCTTCTAGGCCAAGCAGACATTCCGCATCTGCTCAGAGAGGAAGCAAGCAACTATTTCTCTTTCTAGTCCCACACATGGTATATGTTGTACAGGCACCACCCTCCTGCCCTGCTTGTCAGAGCAAAACCAGCCGTGCAGCCAGAGGGCTCATGGCTATTTTGGCAGCATGTCCAGGAGGACAGTAGGTTGCTTGCGGCCACCTCTTCTCTTTTCCCCCATCGAGACCATTCTAAGTTCTCACCATCCCCTCCTATGCTCTGTGCTCTTAAGGAGAGGAAACCATGAAAGAGCAAAACGCCTTTTGAATAGGCCTCTTGAATAGAGCTGACTGATACCAAACTTAATCATTCACTTTCTTCAGATAATAGAGACTCTGAATTCCAAACTAAATTGTCCTAGGTAATAAGTAACTGCAGACATACACATTTCACAATACTGTCCAATAATTAATCACCATATGCTTGATATCATTGTAATGGCATTTGAAACAAAACTCTTGTATGCTTATGCCTTTGTGCTGCGGACAATGCTATCATATTCAAGTACTTAATTGTGTCTGTTTCTCTTCAGCTGAGCTGGCTGCCAGAATAAGTCCTTTAGCAAAAACATTTTTTAAATTGCAATATTCCACTTACACTCATCAGAAGAAATGGACCTACTGCTGAGCAATGTAATATATCTTGCATAAAATAATTCTTGTTTTCTTATAAGCAATACAGTCACTCTACTTACAGGGTGAGAGTTGAGAGAAAAAAAGCACGATTTCAGTGGGGATTAGAATACAATTAAGTCCATAAAGCATGTGTACTTCTCCCCTTCTACAGTGAGATAATAGAAAACATTGCCAGGAGGAGAGTTTTTCAATAGAGTGCACGTACCTGTAGAGGATATAAGGCAGATCGGGATTTGTATGACCAGAATCATGGAGCTGTGGATTAAGATTGTGCAGGGCTCCAAAGCAGAGAGAAAAATTAGCATGGGGAGGTGGGGGGAGAGGAGCATTCATCACTTAATGATTGGTTTGGAAGCTTCATGGCACCAAAACACTGGCACTGTTTGCAAGGCCAACGGATTTTGATTATTAAAGGCTTTGAGATATTCAGAGATAATGTTATCATGCTTTGCATGGAACGTAGTATTACAGCAAATCTTTCACTGTCTCCTATTAAACCAATAAGGGAAAGGGGGTATGACTTGTATTTTG
Source organism: Cryptotis parvus (assembly GCA_021461705.1). Classification (NCBI taxonomy): domain Eukaryota; kingdom Metazoa; phylum Chordata; class Mammalia; order Eulipotyphla; family Soricidae; genus Cryptotis; species Cryptotis parvus. The sequence continues at coordinate 9,629 of JAJIBD010038649.1, forward strand.
CTGTCTAATCATCTGATTGGCTTAGGACATGGTGTGTAAAAGGTTCTTGGTGGGGCTTGATGTATGAGTGGTGGGGGCTTTTCTGTCTAGAAATGAGAAGAATGTATTCTAGTCCACCAGGCCAACCACGGTAGTATTCACCCTCCAGATTTCCCTCTCTGTGGAGATATCCTTAATATTCCATTATTTCATTTGACATATGTGGGAGAGTAATGCAAACCGTATAAACCGACAATAGCTTTTTTTCTTAAGAATTAAAAAAACATGTTTAATGGGCAAAAAGATATAAATTATGCAAACAAGGAACTAGGCAAAAGCCAAAGTTGTTAAATAAAATGCTTTCCATAGACTGCATTCAAATTGCCGACATTCAGATGCTCCAAACCCATAATAAATTCCAATAGCAGTAAAAGAGCATGCTGCCTTCTAGTTCCAGCCCTGGTACTCACTAGATGGCCCATGAGTACCAGTAGTAGTAACTCCTGAGCACAGAGCCAGGAGTAGGTTCTGACCAGGTGTGAATCCCTAACAAACCCTCTCCCCTCCCCAAAAAAGCCAGACACATACTTGCAATATCACTTTTCTTTTATGCATGAGGATTGTATGATAATCATATGTTATCAAGAATCTAGATAACATAATCAAGAACCTTGATATAAAGAATCTTGATAACATAAATTTTATGATATCAAGAATCTTGATAACATAAATTCTAGATAACAAGAATCCATGACTTCTACTCAGATCTCTTTGATAGCCACATCCACCTGCCCATATACCAAATTCCACAGGATGGATATGTCATTCCCAATGTTCTCCCTTCTGAAATCCGACATGCCATTTTCATTGGTAAAGAAGGGAATAGCACCAGGCCCAGAATAGCTCAGACCCGAACACCTGAAGAATCTGCCATCAGTACTCATCAATACACTAGCTCAGCTCTTCACACGCTACCTGTTCGAATGCAAGGTGCCCCTCCCCAATGGAAAACCAGCAGGACAGTTCCACTGTTCAAGAAGGGAGACATTCATGACATTGGCAACTATCGCCCCATCAGCCTGTGTGTCCGTCATCTACAAGCTGCTTACACGAGTAATCCTAAACAGGATTGGCAAAAACACTAGATGAAGGACAACCATGTGAGCAAGCTGGCTTCCGGAAAGGATTCAGCACAATCGAACCATATTCACACGGTAACTAGGCACATTGAGGTTTGTAGGGAGTACAAGATTCTGCTCTGTCTCGTGTTCATTGGATTTAAAGAAAGTCCTTTGATTCTGTGGAGACTGAAGCGGTCATAGAAGCCCTAGCCAAACAGGGTGTTCAAACCCAATACATCAAGATTCTTTCAAGAGCTGTATTCTGATTCACCACAGGATCCCACCATTCTACAAGGAAGTGATCATTGATGTCAAAAAGAGGACTTCAACAGGGAGATACCATTTCACCAAAACTCTTCAGCGCCACCCTCGAGAACATCCTGTGACAATTAGGAATGGGAAGGAATGGGAGTGAAGATAGATGGTCGGCACTGACACCACCTCCGCTTCACTGATGACATCATTTAATACCAACAAACAGCTAAGCGGCACAAGTGCTGGCTGACTTTAACCGAGAATGTGGAAAGATGGGTCTACAGCTGAATCTAAAGAAAACTATGTTTATGAAAAATAAATTAGTTCCAGAGGCCCCATTGACTCTCAATGGAACAGACATCTCTGAATGCAGCAGTTATGTGTACCTAGGTCGAGAAGTCAACATCATGAAGGACCTAAAACCTGAGCTGCCAGGAGGAAGAGAGGCGTCATGGCATGCCTTCAAAGGCATCAAAGAAATAGTTAAAAGGACAAAGAACCTCTGGCTCGGGCATATCTCTTTGACTCCACCATTCTCCCTGAATTAACATCTGCCTCAGAGACCTGGGCCCTACGAAAGCAGGATGAGAATGCTATTCGGGTCTCCCAGAGAGGAATCTAAAGAGCTATGCTTGGAATATCATGCCTCACTCAAGTGAGAGAAGGAATCTGGAGTTCTGACCTCCATCACTATTCCAGAATCAGGGACGCTGTCTCGTTTGCCAAGCCATCGGAAATCAGATGGGCTGGACATGTAACGCGATTTGGAGATGACCGCTGGACTAGAGCCATTACCGACTGGATCCCCACGGGATGTCAAAAGATCAACCATGTGGCTGCCCACCTGCAAGATGGTCAGACTTCCTTGTCAAGACCCTGAAGGAATGGTTTGAGGCTCTTCATATTCCTGAATCAACCAGATGCCATTGGGCTACATTGGCACGTGATAGGGTCCAATGGAAATTTTACTGGCGCCCCACCGAGCAAATCAATGAATAACGGGATTCAAGTGATCAAGTGATCAAGTAATCAAAAATCTTAATTTGGTGTAAGCGCATAAGGAACCTCTAAATAATCTTGGAAGTACTAATACCAAGGGGCAAAGAATAAAGTCTTACGAATTCCGTGAATGATGATGAAGCAGCGGTAATGGAGGGTGGGGACCAATGTCATTTCCTACCTGCATGAGGCACTTCTGGTTCCCTATTGGAAGTGACAGCTGAGAGGAGATGACAGTTTACCCTTGGGAGTAAAGAGGCTACTCCCGGCCTCACTTCTCGCTAAATCCAAGTTTCTTAAACTGTGGGTCTTGCCCTGCCATGAACTTGCATAACTGCATAACCTAAAAAATATATTATAAAATCAACTTGTTTGCTTTGTATGGCTGTTTTATCTAGATATGTATACCTCGATTTGTGTAAAATTTCTTAGGTGAAAATGGGGAACATTTACAAAATTCTGATCTTTTTATTTTTAATTTATGATGATGATGATGATGATGATGATGTCACATTTACAAAGTTGTCCTTGAAATCCTGCTGCAAATATAGGTGTGTGCTTTGTCCTCATGTGTAACTAAAGGACTGTGAATAAGTTTCTGGTAGAGTAAATAATAGCAATAGCTAAAAAATTTGCAACTATTTCTATATTTATTTAGCAACCTGGGTAGAGGGTTGACACAAAGGCAGCCTATTATTTTAAAAAATAAGGAAAAGGTTATCTAGCCACCATGATCTGTATCTAGAGAGCTTTGACATGTGCAGGTATTTAGGATTAAAGGTTGCATTACAAGCCTGATTGGGAGGTACTTAAAGATCAATTGAGCTCAGCCTAGGTTAGATTCCCATATCTCCTGGTCCCTCAGTACTGCTGGCAGGGACATTCAGCACACAATCCAGAGTAACCCCAAGTGCTGCCAGGTGTGGCATGAGGCTCAGTGGTGGGTGTGGCAGGTCAACATGTGTGAGACCCTGGGTATGCCTCCTGGCAGTACTCAAAAATTATTTTAAATTAAAATTGTAAATTTTAATTTACAATTCTCAAATTATAAATATATGACTATGCATTTAAAATGTAATAATAGTTTTTACTCTATAAATACTGATTTCAAGAAAAGTTATCATTACTATTACTATTATTATTTTTTATTGTTATTGGGGTGGAGGTGGCAAGGACCACAATAGTAGCAAACATTGTGCCAAGGATCAAAGTGATGTGGGCTGCATGTAAGCCAAGGATTTCCTCCAAGCCTGTGCTGTCTCAAGCTCAGAGCATGTCTATTCAAATAGGACCAATGCGGAGAAGCGTATCTACTCAAACAGGAACAATGTGTGGAAGATCCACATTTACTAAAAAAAAGCAGGTCTACTCAGAAGTACCTCTACTCAGACAAGAGCAATGTACAGAAGGTCAGCATGGCTCCTGAGTAAGGATGACATGCAAATTCATGAACACTGTGCTTCATATATTTAATGCCCAAAGAAAGAGAGCGAGGATGAAGGAGGGAAGAAGGAGGAGGAAGTAGGAGGAAGGCAGAAAAAGAAGAGGCAAAGGAAGAAGAGGGAAAGGTGGAGGGAGAGGGAGAAGGAGAATGGAAAGGAAAAGGACAAAAGGAGGAGGGAGGAAGAGAAGAAGGAGGAGAGGAGGAGGAGAAGAAAAGAGGCGAAGGAAGAGGAGAAGGAGATGGAGGAAGAGGAGGAGGAGAAGGAGAAGGAGAAATAGGAGGAAATAGGAGAAGGAGGAAAAATAGAGGGAGGAGGAAGAGAATAATGAGAAGAAGGATGAGAAGGAGGAGGAGGAGGAGAGGGGAGGGGGGAGGAGGAGGAAGAGGAAGAAGAAAAAGAAGACGACAAAACACAAAGACAACGAAGAAGATGAAGACAAAGATGATGAAGACAATGAAGATGACGATGGAAGGAAGGAAGGAAGGAAAGAAGGAAGGAAGGAAGCAAGCAAGGGAAGGAAGGAAGGAGGAGGGAGGGCAGGATGGATAAAGGAAGAGTATTAAGGAGGAAGAGGAAGAAAGAGAGAAAGAAAGAAGGAAAGGAAGGAAGGAAGGAAGGAAGGAAGGAAGGAAGGATGGGTGGGATGGAGGAAGGAAGAGTATTAAGGAGGAAGGGAAAAAGAGAGAGAAGGAAAAGGAAAGGAAAGGAAAGGAAAGGAAAGGAAAGGAAAGGAAAGGAAAGGAAAAGGAAAGGAAAGGAAAAGGAAAGGAAAAGGAAAAGGAAAAAAGGAAAGGAAAAAGGAAAAGGAAAAAGGAAAGGAAAAAGGAAAAAGAAGGAAAAAGGAAAGGAAAAAGGAAAGGAAAAAGGAAAGGAAAAAAAGGAAAGGAAAGAAGGAGAAAGAGAGAAAGAAAAGAAGAAGAATCCCAGTTGTAGAGGCAGGCTGGATGTGGTAGGAGAGCTGCTATGGTGGAAGGGAAGCTGGGGAGATTGGTCGTGGGAAATGTATGTGCGCTGGTGAAGGGATGGGTGTTGGAGCATTGCATGCCTGAAGACCCTTGGGCAGGAGAGAAAGCAATGGGCAGGGCATGCGCCTTGCATGGGGCAGACCCACGTTTGATCTCCAGCACCCCATATATCCCTTAATCCTCACTAGGAGCCATTGAGCACAGTCAGGAGTATGTCCTGAGTGACACTAGTGCCCCCCAAAATTATGTAAGTTAGTGTTATAGAATTTTTAAAAAGCTCTGTGGTCTGTGTCTTTCAGAGCATGATACCAATATGAGATACATTAAGGGGGCATGACTCAGTAAATTGTTCAGTAAATTATATTTAGAAAATTAAAAGAAACTATGTAATAGGGTTTTGCCAAGGCATCGAAAAATCAGATGGGCTGGACATGTAATGCGATTTAGAGATGACCGCTGGACTAGAGCTGTTACCGACTGGATCCCAAGGTATGTCAAAAAAGATCACGCGTGGCCACCCACAAGAATGGTCAGACTCCCTTGTCAAGACCCTGAAGGAACGGTTTGAGGCTCTTCATATTCCTGAATCAACCAGATGCCATTGGGCTACAATTGCACGTGATAGGGTCCAATGGAAATGTTACTGGCACCCACTGGCAAATCGATGAATAACGGGATTCAAGTGATCAAGTGAAGTGATGTAATAGGGTTTTATTTAATCCTGTTAAGGCTAAGAGATAAGCCAAAGCTTTGTGTGTGCATGCTCTCATGTAGGAGTCTGACCTCTAACCCGTTATCAGCATCAAGCATCAAACTCAGCATCAAGCTGGGTCTTTCCCCCCAAGCACTGCTGGGTGTAGCTCAAAAAATTCTCCCTGAATTAAAAAACTGGTAAAAACATTGACATATGATATAGCTAGAGATGACAGAGATTTTTAATATAAAGTGTTATTACATATATATGAAATATGATTATTAGAAGCAGAAAAATGTGTATAATAACAACATTTAGTATTCAATGTGTCAGAACATATATAAGATACTTTGCATATTTATTTTTCTTTTCTTTTCTTTTGATTTTTACTTGTATTGCTGGGATGGATCCAGGACTTCACACCTGCGTGGCAAATGCTCTGCTGCTAAAATACACCCCCCACCCTACTTTCATGTGTATATGTTTATTTGATTTTATATCTAACATTTATTGGATATGTATTATGTGCTATGTTAGTAATTCTATTATGCCAGAGCTGTAGCAAAGCCATCCTGTACCTCTCTGGGTTCTTCAGATAGACAATTCATCAGTGTCACTCTGATTGATAGGAGAGATTTATAATGCTTTCTGTACAAGTAAGAGAATAGCTCTGAAAATTGAGAGAGACTCTGAAAGTTGCATAATGCACGGGGGTTTTTAGACTTAGCATGAGAAAAGAGCTAAGGCAAAGGTTGAGGAGAAAGGGAAGGTTCAGTTAGGGCAGTTATGGAACCAGACAAGGTACCATAAACACTGCATATTTATCCATGGAAAGAGGAAAGGGGTTAGGCCTTCCTCAATAAAGGAGGTATGCCCACAGGGGAGAGAACCCCATTAGAAGTGTCTCTTCAAAGGCATCCTCCTTCTAGAGCTCAGAGTTCTCTCGTGACATCAGTCCTTTGCTACCCTATGAGAGTCTAGTGATGTAGGGTCTCTTTTGTATTAGAGTAAATGCATTCAGTATAGTTAAGACTTTCCCCAGCAGTTCACACTGTTAAACAGGAAAACAGTCTAATCCTGGGACTCATTGTTTATTATTTGAAATTATAATCCTATTTTCATTATTAGTGATCATGAATAATTTGGATATAAGTCAGTTTAATCGTGCTACACCGATAACTTGTAAGCCTACATAGTGATGAAACAAAATAAGGTCGACTTGTATATGTTAACATGGAAACCAATTTTCTGTTGGATTATTTAAGTGGGAGCAAATATTATGGCATGCAAATATTCATTTATATTTTTAAAACTCTCTGAATAGATCATTGCAGATGTACTTTGAAAGTCTGTTAAAGGAGACCAGAGTAATATACAGCAGATAGGGTGTTTGTTTTGCATGCAGCCAACTTGGATTTGATCCAAGCAATCCAAGTGGCTCCCTAAGCCCACCAGAAGTGATCCTTGATTGAAGAGCCAGGAGTCAGCCCTCAGCACTGCCAGCTATGACCCCATAACAGCCTCTCCCCCCAAAAACCCTCTAATGTCTGGAAAATATATAACAAAGATACATGTCTATTGTGAATATTCTCCTCACCCCCACAATCTGGAATATTTACAAGGGAAAGGACATAGGAGTATTCCCATAGTTTTTTTTTTCTGTGTTCTTGGTAGTGTTTAAATCATTCCCAAAGAACTGTGCTCTGAAACTGTGCTTTTTTTTTAATTGAAAACTTTATGGGAGGCTATAAGCTGTCGGATTTGACTGTGGTGTGGAATTGTAGACTTCTATATTGTGTCTGTGCATGCTGTTTGACAGTGCTAACTGGCTTGTGGTTCAGGAACACATTCGACTGGACATTTCCAAACACTTTCTGACTGTAGGGAGAAACAAAAAATTCTGCTCCAAGTTAAAAGAAGGCTGTCGCTTAGGTTGTACAAAGGGATGGGAATGACAGTTTGTCAAGCATACTCTGAACTCAGTATTTTATAAATATTGCCTTGCTAAATTCTTACCCCATTTGGGGCCCGGAGCGTTGGTCCAACAGGTAGGGCGTTTTCCTTGCGTGTGGCTGGACCATGCCGGCCCAGGTTAGATCCTCAGCATCCCATATGGTCCCCTGAACTCCACCAGGAGTAATTCCTGAGTGCAGAGCCAGGAGTAACCCCTGAGCATCACCGGCTGTGACCAAAAAAAAAAAAAAAATTCTTATCCCATTACATTATCAGGATGTGCTTTGTCAAATGGACTATGCTCTAATAGGGCCCATTTATTAGCGTATACATAATAGTTATGACTATATGGTTAATAATTCATCATAGGAAGTATTTGTATATCTTATTGCTTGTTTAATGTAACACATTTTTTCTATATTCAAAAATAGATCTATAAAGAATTCTTTAAATATAAGTCATTTTAGGAATCCATATATTAATGTTTAAGAATTCTACTTTTAAGAATTCTATGTTTAAGAAATCTATATATTATTCTATATTATTCTACATATTATTCTAATGTTCTAGATTTCTAGTTCTACTTTTAAGAATTCTAAAATGTAATAAGAATTCTATTTTTAAGAATTCTATATATTATTCTATATTATTTTGCATATTTATTCTAATGTTTAAGAATTCTACTTTTTTAAGAATCTATGTTTAAGTATTCTATATATTAATGTTTAAAATTCTAAGTCTACAATGTGCTTTGATGAAGCTTTTCATCAAAGCACATTGTAGACTTAGAATATTTGATCCCCTAAACATGTTAAAAGGTGTCAATAGAGCAAGTCCTAATTCATTTCCTTCTCACCCATTATACTGCTTAATTGTCTTTCAGAGTTGAATTCTGTATGAAATTTTTCTTTCAAAGTCCACACTCTGACCCAGAGGGCAGAAAAATGAGCCTCATATTTCTTTGCCTGTAATTCTTTCATACACCAGGTTTATGACATCCACCTTGAGATGCCATTTACCAGGGACGCTGAGTTATTAGATACCAAATTGAAATGAACCAGGAAATGTGTTTCTCACAATCTTTCACAATTTCTAATACAGGTACAAGCCCTGATAGCATCTCCAAATTGCCATGAAAGTTCGAATGTAATGTTCACTACAGAATGCTTCCATTCGCATTAGAGAGATCCTCACCACCCTGCCACTGGCATGGGGTTAATTTAAAATTGAGTTCGTAATCAGTTGAACTGCCAATTGGGTATTCATCCATGATGCAGCGCTGGGTGTTCCTGTCATCTGCCGCTGTTGTCTTGCAAGATCACAGCATAGACTGGCTTTCGTGTTCAATTGAAACAAATGTGAAAAGACAGACAGACACATTCTCTCTGTTCTTCCTAAGTACAGTGACATACACAGAAGGTGGACTTACAAGGTGCAGAGCCTGACTTTTTTCACAAGTGAACACTGAAGCAATGAAGCTTCCATGAAGCTTTGTCAGCCCTGACCACACAGGTGTCAGGGACAATGCCAACAATATTATCTCTCGCTCCAAAGTGACTGTTTTTTTTTAGGAGGAAGGATCCAGACAAGGGCACTCACAACCTTCAAGACCTTTCATCAGTGGTCATGCCTGTGCTTGTCCACACTCACAGTGGTTGCTAGAAAGGATTTCCTTTGTACCAATCTGCCAATTTTTACCTGAGTGCCTCCCATTGCAGCCTTAAAACTTAAAACTGCTGGTAAGAGCATTTGATAGGTTTCTGGCTTTGCCATTTTTGATCTCTGCACCCAAACAACACTCAGAAAAACAGGTATGCTATTATCAACAAACACATCTGGTACATACTTTTTCAGCTTTTTCTCAAGGCCCTAGGATTTGTTTACAGCACAAATATTTAGTATTGCCTTGACTTTTGGAGCAAGATAAGAGTTTGGGTGGGGTGTGAGGCTTTGATATTTCTTTGCTGTGGGACCCACAGTTGAATCTTTAATTCTTCTTTTACCCAGGCATTGAGCTTGGTCCAGACATGTTCTCTCCAGCTCCCCAGAAAATTTTTTGCTTTTTTGTCATGGAAATCCAATATTGGTCAATGTTAAAATAATAGTATGTTAGCCCTTCTGACTTCTAGTTTCATTTGTCTTCAATTGTGTTCTATACCATCATGTTTTTCTTTAAAGATTATTGTTATAAGTCCAAAATATAATGTACAATTACCCAGGTGTATCTGTTATGTATATCTAAATAATCATACTTTTTAAAGTACAACTGCAATATTTTACCAAGACTAAAATATGTGAGAAAGTAATTGCCAAATGGCATTCTTAGGCAGTTTCAAATTGTTATTAAAAAGCTTTTTGACTAAGGAGAGTCTACAATCGCAATGGTTGATTCATGTTTAAATTTCCTTTGATCTATAGATTTTCTTTGTTTCCCGCTTTTGCTCTTGCTTTCACTCCTTTTCTCTCTGGTAATTTATTTGCTGGAGATTCTGGTGTTTCCTATTCTGTGGCTCTGGGTGAGGGCATCCCTGGTCTGTTATGACATGCTTCTCTATCACTTTCCGGTGAGAGCTGTAATCATTTTCCTGATTTAGTGATGTGCATTTTCATCTAGGCGCACAGAGTCAAGACTTCTACCAGATATGTTTTACCATTTTTGTCATCCATTATTTGTGTCTTTTGCTCTAACGCTACTAAACTTGTGTTATTCATACGCTACAAATTTTCACTTATAATTCAGAATGTTTCCCAAGAACTTTTAACACTCATTTATTTCTTTACCTTTAGTTGCTGTACATGTTGAAAAAGCGAGGTAGACATTCCATCTGGTTTCTTTCTGGATCAGTGTCCAAGTCCTTCTCTTATAGGGAAGAGAAACTCAGTGTAACTCAGTGGTAGAGCACATGTTTCATATGTGTGAGAACACACACACACACATACACACGCCCGCACGTGCTCATACACACAGACACACACTCACCAAGACAGAAACAATCAATAGTTCTCTTAACACCTCAATGATAGCTTGATATACCAATCCTAGCCCTCCTGTTTACAAGTCATGGAAGACTAAGAAAATCACTTCTTTCTCTGTACTCATATGAATCTGAATAAGATCTTGAACAATTAGCAAACATGCACATAAGACGCATCACATAGTGAGAACTCGGTTCATTTTATTTTTTTGAAGTTTTTTTAATTTTTTATTTTTACAATTACAAAGATATACAATTAAAAGTTCATATTTGGGTTTTGGTCAAACAGTGTTGCAGCACCCACCCGCCACCAGTGCCCATCTCCCACCACCAACGCCCCGGTTCCCTCCCCACCTCCCCAGCCTTGCTCCATGGCAGGTTCTTTATTTCTTTCCATTTCTCTCTCTTTCTCTCTTCCTTCCTCCAGACTATGGATTACAGAACATACATTAAAGGGTTGTCAGTGTATCTTTTGCCTCTATTTAATGCTCAGTTCTAGGTTGGCATTAGTACCCCTCAACAATTGTTAGCACACTGTTCCATTTTCTGTCTTACCTAGCCTCTGAATCCCACACGTTTGTGATAATTTCCACCTTGACAGGACCCTCCTGATATATGTTTCACTTGACCTTGGATATTGGTATCATAATATGTACCTATATATTTATGTTAGCAGATAAATGCAGTCATTCTGTATCTGTCTCTCTCCTTCTGGCTAATTTCGCTCAACATAATCTTCTCCATGTCCATCCATTTGTAGGCAAATTTTATAACTTCATTTTTCCTAACAGCTGCATAGTATTCCATTGTGTAGATGTACCAAAGCTTTTTTATCCAGTCATCGATTTTCGGGCACTCTGGTTGCTTCCAGATTCTGGCTATTGTGAATAATGCTGCTATCATCATTGCTTTTTTTATTTAAATCTCCCATATCCAAACCTCACACATAATCAAATAATCCAGCTTTGTTAAAAGTCATATGACCTCAGGTTGTGGAGAAGGTAGAGGAATATGTCTTCTAAGGTGAATACATTTTGGGCAGTGTAATCTTTTTGTGCTTAATGCTGCCCTTGCTGTCAAATGGAAAAGATAAGCATTCACTGATCATAGAGGCTACTTAGAGAATGTCTATATACATACAATAAACATACACATTGTATAAATGTTATGTACATAGATGTGACATAGAGAAAAAATGTGTGTTATTTAGTTCTTAAACAGAATTGATAAAGTCTGTTCTTGCTGTTACATTTTTGCTTTATAGCTCCAGGAAGATAAAAACAAAGATAAATATGGATATATATTTTTCAGAGTCTGAATGAAGAACTCAATTTCATATATTTTCTTGGAGAAACACCCAAGTACTTTCAGGGGCTACTCCAGGCTCTGTGCCTGGTGGTTGCTCCTGACTGTGATCCAGAACCCTGTGGTGCAAGCTTGAACCCAATTCCACAACATGCAAACTACACACTTGACCCATTGAACAGTCTTCTCTAACACACAGAGATTTGTGCTTTCCCCCCATAGATAGCACAAGCATAGACTGTGACAACAGTCTTTTCTGTGATACCCAGAAACTTAGCCATACTTTCCACATAGCTTCCAAGTCTAGTTTGCCCTCTTCTGAGTGAGCTGACAGCAAAATCTTAAATTCTCTATAGACCTCTAATGAACCAGAGAGGGGTGATAAAGGCTTTGAGGTAGAAAACAATAGAATTAAGAATTATAAAATTGAAGTATCTTAATATGATCAGCTTCAACCTTAAAAAATACCTTTTCAGTTAGAATTTAGTATTTTTATAAAGGAAAAGGAAAGTAAAATTGTGTATGAGATGGCGAAGTAAGCAGATAAGAATTTAATCAATCCCTGGTCAAGACCGCAAGTCTCTTATGGGCTCATTTTTTTTCACATGTTTTCTTGTCCCTAAAGTAAAAATTTAACCCTAAGTCAATCATTTCCATAGGTGCTTATTTACTCTGATTCACACATAAGAAATGAATTCTTAAATGTCTACCCCCTCAACAGAGACTCTAAAGAACAGCCAAGAACAGGCTGGATTGGGAGTTTGAACCTGGAATCAAGTCAACATCAGCATCATTCATGTTACATTGGGCTGTTTATCACCTGTTTTTTCTTCGTTAATGAACTTTAATCCTGTCTGAGGTTGTTTGTGAGTTGCTTCGAGTTTTAAACATGGGGAAATATCCCTTGTTGTTTTAATGCAGTAATTTGAGTAGATGCTAGAATTACTTTCAAGTAAATGTAAACACTCCTCACTGTCTAAATGGGAAACTTGGCTTTAGAAATAAATATAATCACAGTTGTCCATTACAACATTAGTGTTGAGCATCAGTGGAAACAGGTAGAGAATGTCATGAGATCTCACCTCAGTCATTTCTCAATAGGTTTTTTTTCTTGTGCTTGCATTTAAAAAAGATCTATTCTTGCCATTATTTCCCCTCATGACTAATTTCAAAGGGCATTCTACGGGACTAGAGATGATATCAATAAACATGTGGATAGTTGGAAAGGACACCAAAAGCCAAGTGTTAGTAGAAACATTGGAAGAAGCAAATTTAGAGTCGATACACCAAAGTCCCAATTGTGACCATGTACATATTCCCATTGCCTGTGCATTTGAGTTATTTTTCCTTGTATGAGCAAATTAAAATATTATAAAATTCTACTTGTTTCTATAAAATCCCAATATGTTATTTATTTGTGGAATACTAATTTGAGGGGAAAATCAATTAGCACGATAATCACTCTCAGAGGGGTGCCTCTGAGTGCATGCTGATGCAGCAGAAAGTGTGGCATATATTTGAAGATCCAAATGAGGATCAGTAAGAAGAGTGAGGGGCGGAACTGAGAAACGTGAATTTTAGAGAGAATGTAGGTCAGATAGCTTGGGCTGATGATCAAGCAGCAGGAGTCTTCTGCTATGCATTGCAGAATTTGGTTGTTGCTAAAGTCAAGTCACTTGGGGGGAATGAATGCATAAAAAGGGAAGAACAAATACTGGAATTGGTATCTCTAAGAAACCTTTTAATACAATACATAAGAAATTACTATGGAGAAAGATGTGAACTTGATGCTCTCTTTATGTCTTTAGAAGAGCCTGTTATGCAGAGCCTGTTTTGTTTTTTTGAAAGTGAGCTAGATCAGAGAATGAGCACCCTAAAAACTCCACTTTCCAGAAAGCAGTGATAAGTTGAGATAGCTGGATAATGGATCTCAAGTGGAAATGATGAAGTCTTAAAGTTATTTTTGGTTTATTTCTTCCTGCCATCTCCTTTCTGTCATTTTAGCTGTGCAGAGTGTTCCCCTAACCCAGGGTTTGATCTGTGCATGCTTCAGGCATTTCTCTGTCCTTTTCTAGGGCTCTCTTTCAAGACTCCAGACAGTATGGGCATAGATTTGACTTTTTATCAGGCTCATAGATTGGTAGGATACTGTAAACCACCCAAAGCTATCTGTGATGATTATTGGGTTATTTTACTGAAGCCAGATCCAAGCGAACCTCCACTTTCAGATATAGCAAGGACAGAATTACCTTCTTCTAAAGTAGGTGGGAGATTTTCAAGCTAGGGAGAGTACCTGATGTACATTTTACACACCAGAGAAAAGTTTCTAGCCCTGCAGGCACTTCAGCTGACCAAGATTCTCAAAAGAGATGAGAAGCTAAGTTCTGTGTTTTCTTCCTTACTTGTTTTTTTTCCCTATGTCCATTCTTCATACTGCTTTCTGCAGGATGTAGTTGTGATGATTGTCCTGTAGTTAGAAAATGTTAAGTGCTTGTAGAGGTCGAGGATACAGAAACTGACGGGAATTTGAGGTGCCTCTTTGGCGAAGGGGAAAAATGCCATTTAGGCATCACGAGAGATGTGCAGAGTATTAGGCTGAAGTTTCCTTAGTTCACTTTTTTTGGGGGAGGGTCACACCCAGCAATGCTCAGCGGTTTCTCCTGGTTTTGCACTCAGCAATTACTCCTGATGGTGCTCGGGGGACCATATGGGATGCCGGGGATCGAACCCTGGGCCTGGATGGCCCAGCTGCATGCAAGGCAAATGCCCTACCCACTGGGCTATCACTCCGGCCCCTCACTTTCTTCCTAAAGTATATTTTTAAAAAGAGCAGAAGGTGAATCTTGCTATTTTTTTTAAATTTTTTATTATACCACCGTGAAACATACAATTACAAAGGTGTTCATAATTAGTTCTTGGTAATACAGTATTCCAGCACCCATCCCTCCACCAGTGCCCCATTTCCACCACCAATGTACCCTCCCCTTCCCGTCCCCCAGGCCGCCTTAATAGCAGGTACCCCAGTTTCTTTTCTTTCTCTCTCTCTCTCTCTCTCTCTGTCTCTGCATCTCTCTCCCTCTTATTTTACACATTGTGGCTAGCCCTGCAGATATTTAGAGTTTATCACTTAAGTCTCTTTGTGTATATTCAGTGGTGAGTTTTAATCTGCCATTACCATTTCCCATATTTATTAAAACACTGGTATCTATTTATATCCTATTAATGAATGCAGTCATTCTATATCTGTCCTTTTCCTTCTGACTAATTTCACTCAGCATGATAGACTCCATGTCCATCCATTTGCAGGTAAATTTCATAATTTCATCCTTTCTGACAGCCTCATAGTATTCCATAGTGTAGATGAACCACAGTTTCTTTAGCCAGTCCTCTGTTCTCGGGCATTTAGGTTGTTTCCAGATTCTAGCTATAGTGAATAGCGCAGAGATGAATAAAGAAGTACAGATAGTGTTTCTGCTATGTGTTTTTCGGTCTCTCGGGTATATTCCCAGGAGTGCTATTGCTGGATCAAATGGGAGCTCAATATCTAGCCTTTCGGAGGAATGCCCATATTGTTTTCCAAAAGGGCTGGACCAGTAGGCACTCCCACCAGCAGTGGATGAGAGTCCCTTTTTCCCCACATCCACGCCAGCACTGGTTGTTCTTGCTGTTTTGGATGTGTGCCAGTCTCTGTCGTGTGAGATGGTACCTCATTGTTGTTTTGATTTGCATTTTCCTGATGATTAAAGATGAAGAGCACTTTTTCATATGCCTTTTGGCCATTTGAATTTCTTCTTTTTGGAAGCTTCTGTTCATTTCTTCTCCCCATTTTTTGATGGGGTTGGCTGTTTTCTTTTGTGGAGTGCTACCAGTGCCTGATATATCCTGGATATTAACCCCTTGTCAGATGGGTATTGGGTGAATATCTTTTCCACTCTGTGGATTGTCTTTGTATCTTGGTCACCGTTTCTTTTGAGGTGCAGAAGCTTTTCAATTTTATATAATCCCATTTGTTTATCATTGCTTCCATTTGCTTGGTCAGTGTGTGCGTCCCTTTAAAGATACTTTTCGTTT
>JAJIBD010038650.1:0-27457 GCA_021461705.1 Cryptotis parvus
AAATGGTCCAACCTCTGTTTATTTTGGGTTCCTGGGTCATAAGATGGTCACTTTCATTTTTAGGGAAAGGATTTCATACAGTTTTTTCCATAGTAGCTCTACCAATTTATATGCCTACAAAAGCATGCCAGCATTCTTTCCAGCATTTATTATCTCTTGTCTTTATTATAGTGATTTCAAAAATGTAAGGTAATTTTACTGTAGGTTTAATTTGCCTTTTCCAGATGATTAGTTTTGTCAAGCATATGGATACTTTTAATCTCATATTTAAATATAAGGCAACTAAGACATAGGGTATCACTTGTATCCCTTGTCTTCCCACTGTTCATCGACTTGCTTAAGTGGGCACCAGTAACATCTCCATGCTTCCTGTTGCATGCTAGTGTAGCCAAGGGCATTTGCTTGCTCCAGGAACATGAAGAGCCTCAAACTATTCATTCATTCATGGGAATGAGGTCTATAATTGTTACTGGTTTTCGGCATATCAAATATGACACAGGTAGCTTGCCAGGCTCTGCCATGTGGGTGGTATACTCTTGGAAGTAGGATCTCAGTTGGTGCATTACCAAGACATAGAGTAGTTTAGGAAAAACATTCCAAGTGTATAGTTATTCCATCGTAGTGACAAATTTCCAATCTGGAGATCTGACTTATTTTCTATGCTCCTAATTACCCAGCAATAATGCTTCCCACATGAAGAATCATGAAATGACTTATAGCTAGAGTGGTGGTGGGTGGAAATCGTATAACTGTCTTCCTGTTGTTCATTGATTTGCTTGAGCAGGCACCAGTAACATCTCCATATGTCCTGTTGCAAGCAAGTGTAGCCCAAGGACATCTGCTTGCTCCAGGGATAGGAAGAGCCTCAAACCATTCTTCAGGTCATGGAATGGAGGTCCATAATTGTTACTAGTTTTTTGGCATAACAAATAAAACACAGGTAGCTTGCCTGGCTCTGCTTTGTAGGTGGTATACTCAGTGGAAGGCTCTTATTTATGTATATTCAGTAATGAGTTCTAGTTTGACAGTATAGTTCCTCATTCCCCATCAACTTCCCAGTTTGTTACAGCTACAATGATCATTATGGCATACAGATGTGAAGGGTGGAGATATTTGCTGAAAATAATTGCAAAAAGTTTAAGGCACTGTAGGAATAATAATTTGCTCTACTAAATGCTAAATAATAATTTCAATATCATTTTGTCTTATGAAAGTACCTTTTTAGAACCATATAGCAAGTGTGGTCTTTAGAGCAATAACATTAACATCACCTAGATGCTAAAGGACCGAGTGCAAAATCTTGGACTATCAGGTTTATTGAACCAGAATTTGCATTTTAACAAGATTCTCAGAGATTCAGAATGAACTGAAACCTGAGAAGTGTCACTCTGTAGGAGAGTTCCTGAATTTGACTACAAGTCAGCCTTGACACAGTCAGGGGGTTGGTGCACTCAGAAATGGGTTTTTAATCCTGGGTCCTGTTGTCCCCCATCCCACCCTTCAGATGATGCTAATACATAGTCAAGGCTGAGAGCTACCAATGGTTCCTAATATTAGCTGCACATTGCGGCTATCTAAGAAGTATATATATATATATATGTGTGTGTGTGTGTGTGTGTGTGTGTGTGTGTGTGTGTGTGTGTGTGTGTGTATATATATGAATACATACATACATAAACTATTTATTTATTTTTTCTTTTGGGTCACACCTAGCAATGCTAAGGGATTACTCCTGGCTCTGTATTCAGGAATTACTCTTGGCGATGCTCAGGGGAGACCATATGGGATCCCAGGGGATTGAACATGGGTTGGTCATGTGCAAGGCAAATGTCCTATGTGCTGAACTATTGCTCAGGCCCCTAAGAAGATATTTTAAATTTGTGTTTTTTGGACCACACCTGGTGTTGCTCAGACTTATTCCTAGCTCTGCACTCAGAGATAACTCGTGGGTGTACTTGGGGGTACTGAGGATCAAAGACTGTGCTTGAGGTAAACACTATGCTATCTCCAGGTCCCATATCTAAGGGTTTTTGCTTTTAAAAATATTGCAAATCCAAGCACTGAGGCAACAGTACAGCTAGTATGGCACTTGACTTGCATGCGGATGATCTGGGTTCAGTCTATCCTGTCTATATGATCCCTCCAGTCATTCGGGAGTGATCCTTGAGCACAGAACCAGCAGGCAGGAGTAAGCCCTTAGCATTGCTGGTATGGTTCCCAAACCAAAATCAAACAAAACAATAGCAGCAAAACAACAGAAAAAACACCACAAACAGAAAAACTAAGTATCACAAATCAGGGCACTCTCCTTGATGCCTCGCCATATCACACCAGCCCAGGAATATATTGTTCTGGGCCTAATGGTCACAGGGGCCACCAGATGCACACCTGGAAATGTTCAGGGCTCCTCTGGACTATGTCTGCAGTCCTTACAGAACACCAGGGATGCACCCATTGGTGCTAGGTGTTGGGAGAGGCATGTGGACTAGATCTTCCAAACTCTTGAGCTCTCTTCCTGAGCCCTTCTGGTATTTAACCAGAAAATAATGTTTCTAGAAGTAGAATTATGACCAAGAAGATAGCTAGAGTTTGTGAGAAATTGTTTACCCTCAAAGGGACCTTTGCAACTCCCTGGCAGGGATTTGCCAGCACCTGTGAGCAGTGGCCCCAGCTGTCTGGTTGTCAACACTTTGACCTGAATGGGTAGGAGATACACTCTTCCCTTCTGTTTCATCTGGTGCAGGGGGGGGGACAGTATCAAACAGCACTGAGACGGAACATGTGATTGGTCTTCACTCCCAGTAACGTGTGTAGCGTATTCATTGTCTGCTCAGTTTCAGATGCTATTGATGTTGGGAAATTCCTGTGACTCCTCAAGGGAAGTAAGAGTTTCTTCCCAACAACCAGAGGAAAATAGTACCCAAGAGGCATTGCCTAAGTGGACAGGTAAGTCTGGAGTTGTTGAATTCTGTGCCTAGGTTCTTTTCCACAGCCTTGTGGCTTCCCTGAACTTTAGTTTTGTCCTTATTACCTTTTGCTTTTCACAGTTTATTGTTTAAATTTTTTTTTTTTTTTTAAAAATTTTTTATTATACCACCGTGAGACATACAATTACAAAGGTGTTCACAATTGGTTCTTGGTAATACAGTATTCCAGCACCCATCCTCCACCAGTGCCCCATTTCCACCACCAATGTACCCCCCTCCCACCCGACCAGGCTGACTCAACAGCAGTACCTATTTCCTCTCTTTCTCTCTCTCTCTCTCTCTGCATCTCCCTCTTGTTTCACACATTGTGGCTAGCCCTGCAGATATTTAGAGTTTATCACTTAAGTCTCTTTGTGTATATTCAATGGTGAGTTTTAATCTGCCATTACCATTTCCACATTTAGTAAAACACTGGTATCTATTTATATCCTATTAATGAATGCAGTCATTGTATATCTCACAGATTTTTTAATGCTTTGCTTTGGAGAATTTCTTAAGGACTTTCCCTTGTAGTAATGTCAAGTTTTAGAAAAGTGAGAATATGTATATTATTTGGACTCAGAGATTCCTTGGGGGTGTACTTACTGGTTGCTTTGCAAGTTCCATGAGATAAAAGAAATTATCAAAAAAGTTAAACCAAATCAGGATCAGTTCTGGGCTCGAATTATTTTTCTTAGGTCTTATCGTTTTCCCTTTATAATTATATCACACCTACATATAAAAAACCATCTTTGAGATTTGAGGAGTAATCAAAGTTGACTATTTGATGGACTTCAAGATTGCCATCATTTTGAAAACTTATTGTCAAGAAATTCAACATGTAATCATTTGAAGACATGTTTATCTCATAACTTTGCTAATTTGTTGAATACAGTTGTTGGCTGATCATTGATAGAATAGAATACAGGAGTGTGACATTCTAACTAAGTCCGATGTACTGTTGCTTCATATGACATGGAACCCTCATTTCAACACTAGTAGATAGTTAAAATTGACATATGCTATAGGAATGAATCATGTGCTGGATTTGATAATAATCATCAAGTGAAATGACTGAAAGTTTCAAAAAATGGAAACATTCCTTAAAATATCTTTTAATCTTTGTATGCTGACATGAGAAAATGCAGATATGAGAAAATTTTGTCTATACTAAGTTAAATACCTACGGACAGAGACTGGCAAGCTACCCGTGTCGTATTTGATATGCCAGATACCGGTAACAATTATAGACCTCATTCCATGACCTGATGGAATGGTTTGAGGCTCTTTATGTTCCTGTAGCAAGCAGGTGTCTTTTGGGCTCTACTTGCATGAGATAGGACATATGGAGATGTTACTGGGCCCGCTCGAGCAAATTGATGATGAAAGGGGGGAAGACAGTGATGCTAAGTTAAATAAAACATAATGAAAATAATTATTATGTTTAATATGTTTTAATATGTTTTATCTTAATAATCTTAGAAGTTAAGAATTATTTATATGTTTTGAATTTTCAGCTTGCATTGCTTCCATTAGACTGGACTTGCAAGGACTGCACAAGCCAGTGAAGAGCTGATGGACAGGGCGGGAGAAGCAGAAGAACAACAGCATTAAAGCGCTAAAAACAGGTCCTGTTTCGTGTTTTGCTACAGGTACAATATACTTTGTCCCAAAATGTAAAAGGTCACCTTTAACCACAAGCATGTCCTGCCTAAACACCTTCTGGTGTTAGGGAAATGTGCCTGCTTCTCCCAACCCTCTTTATATGCTTTTGTTTTTAGAACTCAGTCACACAAGAACTCGACTTGCCAGTTGATTACCGAAATCCCATACAGAGCTGGCTGGACCTTTGAGACTAAAAATTCTGAATGTGGGAAGCTGAGCTCCAGGGTCTGGAAAAGGGCTCTGGGAGAGGTGGTTCTTGCTGGGGTGTGTTGCATGTAGTTCCGGGTGGCGGAGGTCAGACTGGGAAGCTCAGACTCACCTGACTCAGGCTTTTTGGGATCAGCCATGGATGCGTGTCTCCACATTGGTGGCGTTCAGTTATGATAAGCCTGCTTGGGAATGTGTTGAAATATTGGCTTCAATCCCTTCCCCATTCCAAAGTATTCTTCAGAACTACATCTAGGGCTGATATGAACTGAGTCATTAAACCCCCACAGAGGTGGGATATTCCATAAGCATATTGTTTGACTGATTTTTCCACAGGTTGCTTGACACCTTACTTTTAGTTGGTTTTATCCCATATACTATGTGTACCATTCATACATGTGAATTCATGTAACATATATATCTTAAAGCTTTATCAATATAGACATACTATCTCCAAGAGATACAATACAGTAAAATAGGATCCCACAGTTTAAAGACAAGAAAATTGCTGTTTGCAGAAGAAACCCATGATATAATTATTTTAAGTGATGGCCTTCCTCAATGTCCAAATCTCTTTTTTTTTTTCATATTTTATTTTCTTTTCTCATTTTTGCTGAAACACCGCAAGACACAGAGCTACACTGAGTTTCAGTTACCCAATGTCCTAACACCCAACTGTTCACCAGTGCACTTTCCCATCCAAGTCCCAGTTCCCTTCTACTCCCAATTACATCCTGCCTCTGTGGCATACACTTTCCCTGCCCCCACCCTCCCCTCCTTTGGCACTGTGGTCTGCAATGTAAAGTACTGAAACCAGTGTCCAAATTTTTAATTCAAAGGAGGCACACTTTTATTCTAAGCTTGTATGTGGGACACTGGTGGTTTAGTAAGATCACATTCAGTGTTCAGTGTCTAACCCTTATTATGGTGTCGGAGGATTTAGTCTCTTGTCACATCCTGTCTCAAAACACTAGCACCCCTCAGTGGTTTTGTTATCAGGGAGTTTTCTGACATCATTTTATCTCACACAACATGCTTTGTGCAAAACTGCTATTCCTCTTGGCCTCCGGTAGCTGCTTCCTTTTCCTTGTTGAATAACCCCATTTTTATTTCTTTGTTTTTTTTGTTTGTTTTATTGGGGTCATAAGTGACGAGTACTCAGAGTAGGGCTTGCTCTTGGCCCTGTGCTCAGGAATCACTTCTGATGGGCTCGGGGGACCAAACAGGATGCTGGAGCTCAAACCCTCATGGACCTACATGCAAAGCAAACACCCTGTCTACCCTAAATCCCTCTGGCCCTTTCCCACTTTCCTTCTGAGGCTCTCTCACCGCTCATCCTTCCCACATTCCCACATATTCTCAACTATAGGAGAGTTTAGCAATAGTGATAAATCACAGAGCAGCTAATAAAACAATGTTTGGTAGGGTAGCCCTTTATATTCATCTTTCCTGGGAAGGTCCTTATTGTTCATCTCTCTTGCCTAGTGTCCCAAATGGGAAAATTGCCATTTACTGATAGTATTTTTTCTTCCTTTATCTTGATATATATATATATATATACACACACATATATAATGATATATTATATAATATGATATGGTATATGTATACTTTATATATCTATATCTATCTATCTCAATTATTCTAGGATTAACCAAGTTAATCTATTTGTAGAATATTCTGTGGGTATTTGCTCTTTGTTTTTGAAAAATAAGGACCATAAATTACTTTCCTTGAATGACAAAATATATTGAATCTATTTTTGGAGTACAGAGAAAAGAAGGGGATTTTATTCACTTATATTATTTTCTTGCTGACGTAAAACAATGTAAGTCTTATTATAATTCTGGAAATGAGAAATCTAAAATGAATCTTTCTTGACTAAAATTAATGAGTTTTTAAAGGGTGGTTTCAGGGTTAGTTTTAAAGAGAGTCCCCTAATAGTTCAGATGTTTGGAAAGACTTTTCCCCTGAGTCTTACATTTCTCATTACTTACTGTTTAACCTTGCCAGTGGTATTTAAAATGTAGTATGACACAAGACAATGCGGTTTCAATATAAATGCATAATGGCTTTTCAATACTTTTAAGACATGTGATCAGAGATCAGGTCCTGAGAAAGAAATGAAGTGTTGTCTGACTTAGTAAAATAACCAATTTAGTTAGAGAACAACCTAGGAAAGGAAAGAGGTGAATTTCAACGGCAGGCAAATGCATTGGTTATACTCTGGAGTCTCAGAAAAAGCAGCGCAGTTGTCTGTGGAAGGATGATAAGGATGAGGTCATCTTGCTGTGAGAGATCCTGTAGGAACGTTGCAGGGAGAGAGGGCTTGATAGAGTCCTCACTCAAGCGAAGTAAGAGATGTCCCCCTTCTGTTGCTGAAAGTATATTCCTAAAATAGGTTCTTGAATATCAGGAGACACAGCAGAAACCAAAGATGTCCCTAAACAGACAAAAGAAGGTACAGTAACAGGCCTCTTTCAACATCTTGATTTTCTGTTTGTTGGTTGGCTTCAGTTTACTTCTTTTTCACTTGTAAATAAAGAGGCTGAATGAAGTGGGTGAAGGCTCAGCTTGGGGAGTTACAGTTTAGAGCTGAAATAAACTCAGAGTGTTTAGTATTTAATACTATGCATACTCAGTGCTCGAACAATTGCAGAAAAATACTTGGGATAACAATACCATTAACCATTCATCGATAGCTAATGTGTACGTGTCTGATTGTGTCTATTGTGACCACTCAATCCTAAATAGCCCAGCACTGTTCAGGACAATTCAATTGAAGTAACTGACACTCAGGAAGGTCAACTAATGTACCAAGGCCATCCAGCTAATGTGAAGCCTTTCTAGGGTATTAAATAGAATATCAAACCTCTTTAGTCCGATATCTTTCCATTAGCTCATTGTGGTATACCTTTGATTGGATTATTAAATGTGCTTTTTTGCTCTGAGCAAGTGATTTTGCAATTTTCATTTTGACTTTCCCATGAGGAGCCAATCTTTTTCACTGGTGGTTAAAAGATGAAATGATTACAGAGGAATTCTCCCATGATGTTCTTAAATTCTCTCTCATCCTACAATTAGCTATTAAAGAGCCGATGGAAGGCAAACATAGGCAGTGATTTTCTCTTACAGTGCTTTACAAATTATTGAATTTTTCTTCTTCACCCTTGGGGAAAGAATTGTAAAGAGCATCCATGGCAACTCTGTTAGTGAGCGCAAGCCCCGAAGGGATGGCGCCACAGGAACATTCCATATTGGCCTGACATTTTTTTCTCCATTGGAATTCTCTTCCTCTTCCACGAGTGATGCAATTGAAACATATTCCCTCATAGGAGATACCCACAGAAGCTCAGTGGAGACAACAAAAAATGATGAAATGTTTTAAAATAAGACTCTTGGGGAATAGGTAAGAATACTGTACACGTTCAGCCTAGTGCCCTAAGAAATCCTGGGGAGAAATAACTTTGTAAATATGTCTCCTGGTGTCATGGACAAGCGGGAGTGGCAGGTATCCTCAGTATAAAGGAAAGTGAAAGGTGGCTAAGTGATAGGAGCGTTTAGTTTAAAAGGATGATATTAGTGCATATTTCTACCCATTATCACTAAAGAAATTACCTGAACAGCCTTTATAGGCACACATATTTATAGGAGTTGAAGACCACATATAATAATAAGGGAGAGGTGAGAGAAATTTGTTAGCAAACAACTATGGTTTTATATGGAACTTGAGAGACTGGGCAGCGATGCACATTCATTGGGTTTCTATAATTCTTTCTTACATTTATCAATTTTCATCTTTTGAAAATTTATTTTATTTAGACTTTTTGATAATAAAGAATTTATTTAATGTATTTTAGTACCATACATAATATTACTAATGGCCTTAAGTGCATTTTGCTCATTTAATACAAGTTCTTGTGAGCCAAGGAGAGATTATTAACACCGTCCCCTCCACCTCCAACCTGGACTTCATTTTCTCATTTGGGAAGTATGTTTTAATAGTCTTAGTGAAGCAATTGTTGTATTTAGTGACTAGAAACCAGATAATACATAGGATAATTTCTAAAAGGGAAGAGTTGGCCAGCACAAAATACCAATGAAAGGACCTCCGTGAACCATGAGCTCAACACTGACCCTTAGCTTTCCCAGAAGCACCCAGCTTTCATTGTGACATGAACTATTGGCTGTAAGATGCATTGCTCACTCTTTTACACAGGAGTTCTGTTCTGAAGACTAAAGAGCTCTGAACATTTATTGCAGGATCTTCAGTGATGAGTAGTAACCAAATGAGGCGGCCTAGAGTTATTTTTGTTTGTTTTTGTTTTGTAGAGTCAGTATTTTTTTGAGGATAGACCTGATTTATCCCTGGGAGAATATTCTGAAAAATAATTAAAACCACAAATATGTCTTAATATAAACTCTAGAATGATGATTTGCTGAATCTGAGGTTGTTGGAGAACCCATGTATTTGTGTAGCTGTTATTCTACAAGTGACTTTAAGGTTGAGCTACTGGAACCACCAGTCCAGGTCGTGGTGCTTTGGGAGCACAATACACATGATTGGGAAGCATGATACGGGTTTGTGGAGCTTCTGCCTAATGCCCAGAGTTGCTCCCATCCGCCTCACTGCAAACCCTCTAGTCATTGCTCTCTCCCTCTCTCTGCTTAGTGGTAGGTCCTCCTAAGGGACTGAAAAATAGAAAAAGAGTCAGAGACGTCCTGGCTTTCTGCTCTAGCTTAGTGATCACAGGCCTGCCCAAACCTGCACCGTGGGCTCTAGGGTCATTTGCACTACCTTGCTTGTAGGCTCAGGAGGCTGTGATGATTAGCCTGAGCACAGGATTGATCTGGAGCACAGATGGCTTTGCGGCAACCAGATAATTAGAGCGAGGCCCTAATTAATAAAGGCATATTTTAAAGCTTCATTTTTGGGACCTTGGGACTACTAGAGAGTCACATAGAGTTGATTTTCCTTTAGGAGAAATATAATATATTTATAAAGAGTAGTTATATTAAATGGGTATAGAATACTGGAAGATTAGAGTCAAAGAGCTCTTTTCAACTGAAGTCAAACGATATCAATGTCACTGTCACTGTCTTCCCATTCATCGTCGATTTGCTCAACGGGCACCAGTAACATCTCCATATGACCTGTCTCTGCAAGTAGAGGCCCAAGGGCACCTGCTTGCTCTGGAACATAAACAGCCTCAGACCATTCCATCAGATCGTGGGAATGAGATTTTTAGTGTTACTGGTATCTGGCATATCAAATATGACATGTGGTAGCCTTGCCAGGCTTTGCTGTCCGGGTAGCATACTCTTGTAGTCATCTCAAAATCCAGCATTTATTGATGAACCGCGCAGTCGCCTAGGGCAGCCAGCTAGGCTGTTATAGGCTGGTCTGCTGGGTGAGTTCTGATGAAGAGAAGTCGGTTGTGGAAAATGGAGTCCTCATGGAGTGGGGGTCATCCAGCTGAGGCTCTGCTGGGGTGGCGGGCCAGGGCTGAGAAACTACCATCCCTCCGGGCACCTCATGAGCAGCTGCAAACATGAGAGCCAGTAGCAGCTCTGCACCCATGTCTGCCTCTGGATCAGCATACCTGGGCGGATTAAAAAGACTGCAGCTGGATTAAGATCTGCAGACTGATATGTGGTTAGGAAAGAGAAAGATCATTCACACAGTTCCTAGACAACTCATGGTGCAGAGAAACAGCTCCTGTGGTCCCAAGAGGGGTGTGAATGCATGTGTGAATGTATGTAATCATGTATGTGTTACAACCAAAGAATTGGGGGCAAAGTTCATCTTGGTTCAGAAATAAAGAAAGAAAACAGAGCAAGAGCTTAAGAATCCCGCCTTGGTCAGGGGGTGCCTGGGGTAACGGCAGGCTTCTGCATGCTGCTTTCTCTCTGTGTTAGGAGGGTGGTGTAAGTCAGGCAGAGTGAAAGAGCGACCCTCCAGGTTCAGCATCTAAAGTTCCTGAAGACATCACTCATCTTAATGTTATTTTCTAGCCTCAGTAGAGAGTCATATCAAGATTCATTTTTTCGCCTCAGATGTTTTTTTTTTTTTAACATTTTTATTATACTAAGTGAGATATACAATTACAACGTTTTTCACACTTGCAGGTTTAGTCACAGAGTGTTCCTAACCACTCCCGCACTCCACCCAGTGCCCATCACCCACCACTTGTCCCACAATTCCCTCCCCCCTCCATGTCCTGCCTAAATGGTTTGGTTCTTTATCTCTCTCTCTCTCCCTCCCTCTCTCCCTCCCTCTCCTACACATTGTGGGTTGCCCCATTTACACTTAGAAGTTCATCATTTTGCATTTTTTGTCTGTATTTAATGCACCAGTTCTATGTTGGTATCAGACCTTTTGACATTTATTTACCACATGTTCCCTTCTCTGTTTTATCTAACCTCTGACTTCCACGCGCTTGGCAATTTCCATTTGGTAGATCACCTGGTATATTTATGCCATGCAAATAAATGCAGTCATTCTATGTCTCTCTTTCCTTCTGACTATTCACTCAAAAATGATCCTTTCCATGTCCATCCATTTATAGGCAAATTTCATAACTTTATTTTTCCTGACAGCTGCATAGTATTCCATTGTGTAGATATACCACAGTTTTTTTATCCAGTCATCAGTTCTCAGGCATACGGTCGCCTTAAATTTTGATCCAAGTTTCTCTGCTGGTATATGTTTTTCCACTTGGCCATGTTCCATGCCACACTCTGAGCTTGAGTGGGTTCTGGAGTCCATCTCAGCCTGTAGGAGATATTCAGTGCCTAATGTTTAGCTTCCAATTGCATCCTCTGCCTGACTACCTGTAACTCAGTAAGGCCTGTTAGTCAGCATTCTTTATTAACTTGTTTGGAGCCTTTTAAGAATGGGGCATTTCTTGAAGGCCTGGATTTGTGAAACAATGGAAAGGAAACTGAGCTAGTGGAGATTTGAATAGGAAATTTGTGTGGGAGTTCTGTGTGTTCCCACCAGGGCAGGTGTAAGGAATGTGGAGGTCTCCATTCTGATATGTGAGTGTATGTCTGATTTTTTCTAGCCACAATCACTAAAGCAGGGTAGCTGGCATTCATGGCTTTCACGGGGTGGCAAGACAAAAAAAATGCAGCCATATTTTTTGCCCTTCTGGGTCCTCAAAGATATTGACCTGAGGGATTCAAGAGAAAGAGAGAGAACCAGCTTCTCTATTGCTGGAATACTGGCTTGCGCTGGAAATTGAAGAAGGGATGGAAGAGACAGAATCACTCTAGGCATGGAATACTGTGTTTCAGTACCTGTAGGGAAGATGGAGGAACTAGAGAGTGAGAAAAAAGGCAACTGTTCCATCACAGTCTCTGGAAGTGGACAGGAGACTAGCTAGGGACTGGATTCATGCCTGATGAACTGTTCTGGAGCTACAGTGATACCTTCTTTCTTATCTAAGCCCCTAGAAATTTGACCCAGCCTAGGGGATAGAAAAGTAGACAGCACCTTGGATTGAATGAAATTTTTCCCCTTTGTTTTTTCCATTAATTTTGTAACTGAAAAGCACGGCTTCTGGATGAAGTAACCTCATCCTTGCATTGTTCCTGAGTTTCCTTTCCTAGTCTCACCTTTCAGAAAGCCCACCTCTGAATTTTTGGGGTTGGGGAACCTACAGGTTGTCCCTGACTGTGGTCCCACTGCTGTCTGCCCTCCCTCCTCACCTCTAATGCCTGCAAGGGAACTGTTGCCCTCTCATGTGTCTCCCGTACTCCTCCTGTGAGCTAGGATGACTTAATCTCTGCAAGATTAGCCCTATTATTATCACTCTAGTTTATCTAGTGTGATCACAGCATGCAGCAGTCTTGCTGCAAGGTACAGTCTATTAGGAGACACTTGTTATAACAGCAGGAGGAGGGAGTCCCAAACAGGACTCCTTACCACTGACTGTACAGTGCGGCGTGAGTGCAGTGTTTGAAGAATAGCTGTGGAAATAAGAACCTGTCCTGACTGGGTTGGTTGATTTCCTAGGAGTCAAAGGTGACCAAGTGCTGTGCTTCCAATTTCTCCAATACAGTTAGGGACTTGACATCAATTAGGCATATTGATGAGTTAATTAATTAGTGCTCTAAGCCATGGGGCTGGTCCCCTATGCACCAGGCTATAAACACAAAAATCTCAAGCTCTGATGAACTGCTAGGAACTCATAACTAGAGAAGGAAGCATTTATTTAAAACTGGTGTTGTGATGTGTATTTTGTGTCATAATCTCTGACAAGCATCTAGGGAACATCTATAGGAGCACATAATTTCTAGTCTTAATGTTGTTCTCACTGTTTCATATGGAATGATAAGTACTTTAGTAGAAGAATTTGCAGATTCACTCAATATAATTCAACCATTTTTAGGATATTAGACTTCTGTCATACACACATATACACACATATATTATATTAAAGTAATTTCTCTGAAAGAGACTCCATAATTTATCCCTATTTTGAATTCTGAGTTCTAACTATTTCTGCAATTAGCCTGTGAATCTATATTTAAAAAATCTCTTAATTTTTTCCCTCCTGGATGCATTTAATCTCTCCTTTAAAAACATGTTCCAATTGGAGGTGAGGTGTGATTCTTACGTCTCCGTTGATCTAGCTGCTCAGGGAAATTGGAAACTCCGATCAGTGGGAACCAAGGCAAATGCCTTGGTTTCAACCTTTGACTGACCCTTGGGCCCTAGACTGGGAACATCCCAAAACTAATACTGCCTTCGATGCTAAGAGGTCCTTGTTCACACTCTCACCACCTACCTTGCATGAGAGGTACCGGCGGAACCTTGGTTTCATCTCATCCCACATACCCAAACTCTGCAAACAGACCAGACACCTACTAACCTTGCTATCTGGTCACTCAGAACTCATTTTGCAACCTACAATAGTCATATTGGTAAAGCAACCTAGAATTCCATCAAAGCTCTGTGAGGTGAAGTACACTGAGCCCAGATGAGGTCTTAATACCAATGAGTTGTAGCACTCTCTGAAAAATTTCAGAAAGAACTGGTAAGGATTCAAAGAATTCAAGAAGCAATGTGGAATGCAAAATCAGTATCAATACAAGAGGACATGATAGAAGAAGTAGGAAGAAATGCAAGAAATGAACTGAATATTAAAAATGAGGTAAATGAAATAAAAAGAAGAAACACAGTGGAAGGCCATCATAGCAGAATAATAGCTATTGAAGGAAAAGAATTAGTGATCTGAGAAAGCGAGTTCCAAAGATTCTCTACACCAACACCAGAAGATAGAAAAAGCCCACAATTACCGAACAAGACAACAAAGAGATAATCGAGATTGTGACAGCAAAAGCAACATCTGAATCATTACCCAGGGTCCCAGCAAGGCAGAAAGAAAATACAATGAAGAAAACTGTCAAAGCCATTGCTGAAAAGTTCCGAAAAAAAAAAGATACTTGCCTCAAAGATTACAGAGGCCCGTAGGATACCAGCTAAAAGAAACCCCAACAAGATGCTCCAAGGGACATCTTAATAAGCAACCAAAAACTATAGTAAAGAAAATAGAATACTGGCAACAAGATCAAAGAAGGAAATCACATACAAAGGAACATCTCTAAGATTTACAGAACTTCTCTGATGAAACACTCCGAGCCAAAAAGCTAATGGTGGGATACCCATAAAGAGCTCAATGAACTGCAGGCTTCACCAAAGAATTCTTTATCGGCCCGGGCTCACGGTCAGATGTGGAAGGAAAGAATACCAACTCAGCTGGATAAGCAACAACTCCAGGAACTTCTTGGACTCAAACCAACTTTAAAAAGGACTGGGACCTAATGTGCAGACCAAAACCATAATACAACAAACACACAAAGAAAGATGGCTCAAAATCCAGCTGACAATAATCTCTCTCAATGTCAGTAGTCTAAAACATATTACTAATTGATATTATTTGTGCTGTTCATTAACACTTAATGTGAATATTCAAAAATAGAGGTGTTTATATTTTTAATATAAATTTTATATTTCATATAACATATATTAAAATAGTGAAATGGGACTATTATTTTTAGAATTTCTTTATTGAAATTACCTTTGAAAGCACATTCCATGTAGCTCTCTTCCTGTGCAGCTCAGGGTTTAGGTGGATTCATCATGTTGATTTCTCGAGCCTAGGTATTCACATAACTACTACATTCAGAGATGTTTGTTCCATTGAGAGTGAATGGGGCCCCTCTGGAACTAGTTCATTTTTTTCCCAAACATGGTTTTTCTTTGGATTCAGCTGTAGACCTATCTTTTTTCACATTCTTGGTCGAAGTCAGCAGCCAGCATTTGTACTCGTGGCCAATGTTTGAAAGTGTTATTAGAGCGATGTCATCAGCAAGCGGAGGTGAGTGTAGTCCCCGCACCATCTCTCTTCACTCCATTTCCTTCCCATTCTAATTGTCTGTGATGCTCTCAAAATTTGGCGCTGAAGTTTTGGTGAAATGGTATCACCCTGTCAAACCCTCTTTTTCACGTTAATGATCACTTCTTTGCAGAATGGTGAGATCCTAGTGGTGAATCCGTAATGCGAGCTCACGAAGGATCTTGATGTATTTGGTTTGGACGCCCTGTTTGGCTAGAGGCTTCGATGACTGCTTCAGTCTCCCACAGAATCAAAGGCTTTCTGTAAATCAATGAGCGTGAGACAGAGCGGCATCTTGCACTCCCCACAAACCTCAATGAGCTTAAGTTACTGTGTGGATATGGTCGATTGTGCTGAATCCTTTCAGGAAGCCTGCTTGCTCATGGTTTTCCTTCATCTAGTGTTCTGCTAATCCTGTTCAGGATGACTCCGTGTAAACAGCTTGTAGATGACAGACAACAGGCAGATGGGGCGATAGTTAGCGATATCGTGAATGTCTCCCTTTTGAACAGTAGAGACTATCCTACTGGTTTTTCCATTGGGAGGGAGGCACCTTGCATTCGGACAGGTAGCGTGTGAAGGAGCAGAGCTAGTGTATTGGTAACGGATTCTTCAGGTGTTCGGGTCTGACTTTATCTGGGCCTGGCGCTTTTTTTCTTCTTACTGGCGAGATGGCATCCGGATTTCAGATGGGAGAACATTAGGAGTGCCTTATCCATCCTGTGGAATTTGGTATGTGGCGCAGATGGATGTGGCTATCGAAGAGATTTGAGTAGAAGTCCTGGATAATCTTCTCCATTGCCTTTCTGGAAGATGTGATGAGTCCATCAGGGCATCAGAGCGGGAGTCATCTTAATTCTATAGTTGGCTAAGGACAGATTAAGCGGTCTGAATACTTTCCGACTTCTGCTGCATCTTTAATTATTTCATATCTTCTGTGGTGGGGTCTTCTTTTATCAAACTACTCCTCTAAAATCATTTAGCTCAAAGCTTGGACGATTAGCTTACGTTTTGCTTGGTCTCCTGAGGTAACACCACGTTGGCGAAGATGAGCTTAGAGATTTTCTGAAGACAACGTACTTTTGTCTTTCTCTCTCTCTCTCTCTCTCTCTCTCTCTCTATCTCTGAAGCATTCCTTGCTTTAATCATGGAAGTACTAAAAAGGGACATGAAGAACCTCCGACTCTGGGCACGAAAATCTGCACTGGCTCCACCGTTCTCCTGCATTAACCATAGCCTCAGAGACCTGGGCCCTACAAAGCAGGATGAGAATACTATTGGTCTCTCCCCAGAGGAGAAAGGAAAAGTTTATGCTTGGAATATCACGTCTCACTCAAGTGAGGAGAAGAATCGGAGTTCGACCTCCATGGCTATTCCGCGAGTGGGGATGCTGTCTCGTTTAGTAAGGCATCCGAAAATCATGGGCGGCCTGCTTAGACATGCAATGCGATTTGGAGACAACCGCTGGACTAGAGCCGTTACGACTAGATCCACCGGATGTCAAAAATATCACGTGGGGCGGAGCGATGTAGCCAGTGGGGCTGGAACATTTGCCTGCTGCGACTGACCTCTGTGCTGAGCCAGGTTCGATCTCTGACATCCCCATATAGTCCCAGGCTGCCAGAGTAATTCTGAGGTGCAGACAGGAGAAACCCTGAGCAGGTGTATTTCAAAGCAAAAAAAAAACCACACTAAAATATCACGTGGCTGCCCACCTACCCAAGATAGTCAGACTTCCTTGTCAAGACACAGAAGAAACAATTTTGGCTCTTCATAGTCACAGAAACAATAGGATATAAGTATTGGCTACAGTGGCACACATGATGGGAGTACAATAAAAATGTTGAGAGCCCTTCGAACAAATGGAAATGAATACTTGGAACTGATCAGTCATTGATTTTTTAAAATACCACTGCATGGTGTGTCTGGGAGTATATACTGTTTGAAAGCATGCTGGTTTGTACGAATTCAATTACTACATCATCACCCACTTGTGCTAAATGTGACTCTGACAAAACTATTATCTATAATCCTTAGCCCTGCAATAGCCTAAAGAAGAGCAAAGAGTGGTGTGAGCACTGCATCTAAAGTGTGTAACTTCATCAAGCATTGCAGAAGTAAATGATGTGACCACTAAGGTAAAAGTGGCCAACCTTCATCAAGCATTGCAACTAAATGATGTGACCTTAGGTAAACATGAGTGTAGTGCAACAACTAATGTGTATGGTCCCTAATTGTGCTCTTGTATGGAGTGTAGCTAACGAAGATATGTGATTTCAGCAGTGTCACAACTGAGTGCAAGCATCACAACTGGATGTGACCTCTGCAAAGAAGCTACAGAGTGTCCAAGCGTACCATCAGCATTGTTGGGTGACACGCCCGACCCAGGCTCCCAGGCTTTTTCTAAATTTAGCTTTGGTGAAAAACTACTCCATGTAACTTTAGGAATCTCCAGAGCAGACCTAATGGAAACTTGGCAGGGTGGAATAATTTCATATATTTTATATAATAAAAATATTCTGTGGTATGAAAGCAATAGCACTGTGGGTAGAAATGATTTGCCCTTGCAGTGGCCACTACCCGGCTTTGAACCTTTGTGTCCCATATGGTCCCTGAGCACTGCCTGGGTAATTCCTGAGTGCAAAACCAGATAATACTGACCATTGCTGGAGTATGACCCAAAGCAAAATAAGAAATTCGGTTAGCAGAAGCTTGCTTGCCCAGTTCATTCTCTTGTACTCCCCATTGGTCCCCACAAGGGACAATCATGTAGATATTTCAAGAATACTTGACCATGTTGGATTTACAAAATGTAATAAGTCCTCCCTAGTTCAGACAGATATGCCAGTGTGCCTCAGGAAAACAGCTTGTTTCTGATTCTAAGGCATTGCCAAAATGAATTATTCTGATGAATTTTGGTTGTAATAGTAGGATCTAGAGTCTGGGAATCAGTTAGCTATTATATTCATGTTTAAAAATATTATTGCAGTTCTCTTTGAAATTACATTCTGAACTGATTTCCTGTTCAAGATGCAGCCTCTCCCCACTCTGCTTGGAAATTTTATCTTAGAGGCTGGAAGCTTTTGGTGAATTTTATCTATAAAATAGCTAGGAAAGAAGGTCTTTTTGGCCATTTGGCCCTACAAATTTTAGAAAACAATTTTGGACGCATTCCTCCAAAGACTAAAGATTGAGCTCTCATTGACCCAACCATAACCTCCTAAGAATATACCCTGGGAGGAAGCGAAACATACAGTGGAAGCACCATCTGCATTTTATTTCATAGCAGCATTATTCCACAATAGCCAGAATCTGAAACAACCCAGAGTGCCTGAGGAACATTTGACGAGATAAAAGATACTTTGGTACATCTACTCAATGGGAATTCTATGCAGCTGTTAAGGAAAAAATGAAGTTATGAAATTTGCCTATAAATGGATGGACATGGGGAGATCATGTTGATTGAAAATTAGCCAGAAGGAAAAGACAGATATAGAAGACTGCATTTATTGCATGATATGAATGAATGAATAAATAAATAATATATATGTTTATATATATGTAGTATGATATTAATATCCAGGTCAGGCAAAACATGGATCAGGGAGGTCTTATCAAAGGTAGGATCTACCACAAACATGTGGGAGTCAAAGATTAGGTAAGTTATTGCTTCTTTTAAAGTTGATTTTGAGTCATGAGGGGATTCCTAAGCTGTTGCTTGTCCATGAAGTTGTGTATCTTTCCTCTAAATATTAATGTTGAGTCTATCTGGGTAAAGAATTCTTACAGTGAAGCTTTCACATTTCATTAAGTCTTTTCAAAATATACCACGATTGTCTTCAGTCTTGGAGCATTTTACAGAAAAGTCTGCTTGTGAATCTTAGAGATACTCCTTTGTTTGTGATTTCTTCTTTGATCTTGCCGCTTTCAGTATTCTATCTCTATCTATGATTTTTGTCATTCTTATCAAGATGTGTCTTGGAGTAATCTTATTTGAATTTCTTTTAGCCATTATCCTGGACCCTGACTCCGAGGGGCATGCATTTTTTAAGTTCTAGGAACTACTCAGCAATAATGACTTTGACGGTTGCTTCTTCATCCAGGATTTTTAAGTCCTGACCTACCTCTAGGACCCCAATGATTCTCATGTTGTCCTTACGGCTTCATCGATTATCTCTTGCTCTTCATTGATTTTGAGTCTTTTCCCGTCTTCCATGATGTTTTCTAGAAAGTGTCTGTATCTCATCTTGAGATCACTAATTCTTTCTTCAGCAATTACTCTGCTATGGAGCCATCTAGTGAGTTTTATTCCATGTATCACATTTTTAATATCTATCATTTTTAATTTTCATTTGTATTTTACTCGTTTCTGCTCTCATTTTCCTCTTGTATTTTTATGACTGTGCTCCATTGCTTTTTGAGCTTATATGCATTCTTAACAGTTCCTTCCAGAATTCCTTGTCAGAAAGGTTATATATATCTTATTGTAATGTGCAAATCAACTGGGCTAGTAAGCTTCACTCCCAGGAGCTTGGTGGGGTTCTGCGTTGTTTCACTATTACCACCTTTGGCAGTTGCCAAATTGTGTATTCTTGTGTGGATGGGATGTATGGTTAGGGATGTTTAGGCTGTTTATGGAGTTTTTGTGCCAGCCGTAAGGAATGTTA
The DNA here is from genome assembly GCA_021461705.1 of Cryptotis parvus. Taxonomy (NCBI): domain Eukaryota; kingdom Metazoa; phylum Chordata; class Mammalia; order Eulipotyphla; family Soricidae; genus Cryptotis; species Cryptotis parvus. The sequence continues at coordinate 19,912 of JAJIBD010038650.1, forward strand.
GAGCTATATTTTACCTAGTACCTCTATATAGACTATTTGTTGAGTAAGTTCTTTGCATGGAAGTGTAACCATGCAGTTTCATTAGGGTGTGAGAGCAGTGATAATCCATGTGATAATCGAAGACCACAGGGTGAATCCGAGAGGTCCACTGGAGATTGCATCCCCCTAAGCATCCTGCTTCTCTCTCTGAACTTACCAGGTTTCATAATAGGTGATCTACACTGTTATCGAAGATACACCTAAGTTGGAGGCAGGAGGTTTGAGAGGGCCCCTAGGGTGGGTTCCGGGGTTCCAATGGTGGCTTCCCCATTATCCTGCTTCTACTCTGGACTTTCTAGTTTCTATCTATTGTGACTCATTAATAAATATAAATAAGGAGCACTCAATCTGATAAAATAAATCATGGATAGAATTAAGAGATACTCAGAGAGAGTACAGAAAACTTTGACTGTTGTTAGACAAAGCGGATGAGGATCCCCAGGACCCTAAATAACTGATGTATTATGTTTGTAGGCACTAACCAGAAACTAGAAATTTCTCCAACTAAAATATGCTATACAAATTTAGTCTCTATAATGCTCAATATAATTGATTTCCTAATGTTTATACAGTATTATATATCATTGGGACTGTTAGGAATCTCAAATATACATCAGATATTCCACAGAAGTCCAGAGAGTTCAGAAAATTAAGAGGTTGTTTCTAATATTCCGAGAATCTCTTTTAAAAAATCATGTTTTAGTTTTATGACTCCATAGGACTAAGGGCCCAGGCCAAATTAAGTTGTTTTGTTTATTTTTTTTGGAGTAGTCTGTACTCAGAGAACCTAATCAAATGTATTCCTTTTTATATTGCTCTCTTGGTGGATTCTAAAACAGATTGTGTGTGTGTATGTGTGTGTATGTGACTTGGTCCAGAGACTCCATATTTGTTACTACAATAAATATCACCAGAGTGCAAAACACTGCCAGACCATTTCCTTGTGATGCGAGGTTTTTGGGGTGTACTAAAATTTTGTGACTATAAATTTATTCTTGTATTTCCTATTGTCAAATAGAACATTACAAAAATCTGTTGTCTTCATGGGTGTGGAATTTGGCAGTAGAGTCAGTGAAAGAAACTGGGTGAGAAGCAAATTTAATTGCAGAGAGAACTGGGTACAATGCGAACTTTTGTCAGTCAAAACATCTTGATACATGAGATAATGCTTTTACGCAAGCCAAAGGGGTTCCCTAGAATACAGATAGATGGTCTTCCAGCTTTCCATATAATGCTGGCCTTGAGAGAGCAAAGGATGAGCGGTCAAGAATTAATACCGATGGGCCCCCAGAGCAATGAGTACTAGCCATAGGGTGTTTGCCTTCTTTGTGACAGACAGGGTTCAGTCCACAGCTTTCCATATGCTTCTCGAACTCTGAGCAAGCAGTAAATTCCTATAATTAAAAGCCAGGGAGCCAACCTAAGCATGCTCCTTGAACCCAAAGAAAAAAAAAATTAGTACTATCTCTTCTAAAACTTGTTAAAGCTACATCAATTTCTGGGTACCCCTGACTTTCAATGTTCTTTTTTCCTAGGTCCTTTTCAAGGAGTTAAGTTCTGGTACCGGAGGCTAATTTTGGGAAGGCGCCTTCAGGCCCATGGTGTTCCATGGTAAGGCTGTTGAGTAGATATGTGGGGGCTGACAAAGCTTCTAGGACGAATGGGGCTTCTGCACCTGTGTATGAGGTTCCCTGTGGTGTGACAGGCAACTGTGAGTGGAGAGGTGAAAACAGTAAATGGGTAGGACCTTACTGAGGGTCTAAGTCATTTACCTTACATTATACTATGTTTTAGGCTGGAACTCAGGGTTGCGAGCAATAGTCCAGTGGAGAGGCGTTTGCCTTGCACGTGGCTGGGCCGTGCTGGACCTGGTTGATCCATATCCATGTAGTGCCCGAGCACCGCTAGAGTAATTCCTGATTTTAGGCAGGAGAAACTCCTGAGCATTGCGGGTGTGACCCAAAAAAATAGACTGAAACTCTATTCTTGCTGAGATAAGGCAAAATTCAGCAATTTTTGGGGAGATTTGATGACATATACTTGTCAAGGTAGAAGGATAGAAGCTTTTAATACAACAGTTTGGCTTCATTGATAAAATCTGAAAAATACATAAACATATCAAGGCTTATGAGACTATTTTTATGCACTTAAAATATTAAGCTACTATACAGAATGCACATACAGTGCCTATACAGCAGATATACTGTTGGCTGCAGATGGGATGGATACATTTGAAAATTTGGTCTAGACCAGACTGAAAATGATTGGAGATCTCAGAAAGCCTACCCAGTCTCTGAGAACAGTATAATAAAGAAGTGACCATGTGTGTAGGAGTTAAATAGTTTCCAGTTCTTACTTTTTGACCTGGATCTTCTTCTTCACAGACCACTTTGGCTTTTAATCCCTTGGCATTGTGTTTGCAAGCTTAGGCCAGAAACTATAGATGAAGTGAAGGAGTTTAAGACTGATGAAAAGACCACAATAATCGCTGAGTGGAAAGTTCCTACTTAAAATGGGAATAAGAATCTTTTGCTTCTAGAGATACTTTGAGATAGGGACATCTATTTTGTGAGTTACAGCGTCTAAAGTTCAATAATTTTCCATCAAGAAAGGTACCTACTCTCTTTTGTTTTTTATCTTTACTTTGATAAGCCCAGCTTCAACATTATAAAAATATATTTCTGTGTTTTCTTTCCTTGCAAAATCTTATTTATTCTTCAATATAACTATTACAAATGATATAAGATGAAGGAATTCTCAGGAGGAATTGCGAAGACATTCCTTAAACGGAGTGTGTTGTGCTCAGACCTGGTGCAGGCAAGGGCACTTCAATTTAGCCCGCGCTTTACTTGACCCAATACCTCTATCCTGAAAATTCAGCTATCTTGCAATGAAGGTCTGTTGCTTTGATGTGCCGTTGACAGATCAACATTGGCTATCTCAGTTTATTGGATTTTGATTTATTTCCAAGAATTACCTGGACTGAGTTCAATGCCAGGTATTTTTTGGAATGATTGACTATCTTTGTAATATCACATTTTCTTGAAATATCATACATGTTCTAATGTCCCATTTTTTGAGTAAGCAACAATGTGCTGGTTAGTTTGTATGTTTCAACATGGTTCAACAATAGCGTTGACTTATTCAATTAAAACATTTTAAGTCTAATATTTTAAACAGTTTCTGTATATGTGACTCAAGTAAAGGTAGCTGTATTATTTTTAATTAAGGTATCTCAATGCGTGAAAGACTTTCAGGGAGGAAAACTAAATTTCTTATGGAGAAAAATTATCTTATCAAAGTAACTAACATCAGTTCCTGTCTGTGTGAGTTTCTAGTCATTAGGTATCTTCATAGACTTCAGACCATCTTCCTACTCCCTCCCTCCTCCCTCCCTCCCTCCTCCCTCCTCCCTTCCAGCCTTTATACTTAGCTGTATTCCTTCCTTCCTTCCTTCCTTCATTCCTTTATTCATCCTCCCTCTCACTTCATCCCCTCCCACATCCTCCACTCCTCCCTCCCTCTCCTTCCTCACCTCCTCCACCTCCCTCCTCCTCCTCTACCATCCTCCCTCCCATTCTCCTATTCCCCTCCCTCCTTTTCCTCCCTCCCCCCACCCTCCCCCCCTCCATCTTCCCTCCCCCCCTACAGCCCTCCTCCCCCACCCTCCACTCCTTCCCTACCTCTCCTCTCTCCTCCTACTTTCCCACCTCCTCCTCCCTCCCTCCTCCCCCCTCCTCCCTCCTTCCTTCCTTCCTTCCTTCCTTCCTTCCTTTACTATTCAGCTATTCCTTCCTTCCTTCCTTCCTTCCTTCCTTCATCAGCTATATTCCCTTCCTTCCTTCCTATTTACTATGAATGTTTGTGTCCATGTATGCATTTCTAAATATTTCTCCTTGTTAGAACTCTAATGGTGCAGATTTTAGGTGAGTAACAAAGATACAAATACAAAAATATGAGGCGAGCGTAAGACCAGCGGTGGCGTTTGCCTTACTCGCGACCGGCCTGTGCTGGCCTGGAGTTTGATCCAGAGGTGTCACATATGGTCCCCAGCACATAGGAGTAATTCCTGAGTGCAAACCAGAATAACTGAGCATTGCCAGATTATGATAAAGCAAAAAAAAAAAAAAGTTCCAGTGGTCGGGGCCGGAGGCGATGTGCGCAGTGTGACCAAAAACAAAAAAAAAAATACAAAAATATCTCTCTGGTCAGTGTCATCGGTGAATCACTTATGTGTATTTTATATAATGGTAGGATTATAGAATCTTAAGGATATGTTTCTGAACTAGCAATTTACTTCTTTGTCCATTTGAACTGATTAAAACAAAAGTACTAGATTTACTATTTAGTGATGCTTAAGTATAAGTATTTCTTTAGTACTTGTCATATGATAGCAGATGTACACAATATTATCACTGAGCAAATGTGAGTTCAGTGGCATAGCTCTGGGGCCTTGGTTTTAGCGTACACAAGTAGTATGATGGGATTTAATTTGGCTGCATAGCTTCCCTGAAGAAACCTGAGAATAGATTCTGCATTTAAGGCTCTGTATATATGATCAGAAAAATGTTGTCTGCTCTAAACTTTATTGAGTTTCTGGAAATCAGTCTCATGTTAAGAGTTGTAGCACAACTTCACTTGTATCACTGGTCTTCCTGTTGATCATTGATTTGCTTGGTGGGCATCAGTAACATCTCCATGATCCTGTCACATGCTTGTGGCCCAGGGCATTTGCTCTACTCCAAGAACATAAAAAAAAATACCTCAAACCATTCAATGAGTCATGGGGCTGGTCTATGGTATTACTGGTATTTTGGAATATCAAATACAACATGGATAAACACTTGGGACTCTGCTGGCGGTGGGATACTCTTTTGATCACCTCTAATCCCCTGCATTTATTGTTGAACCACGTGGCACCAGTGATACTCTTCTGCTGGGGTGGAGCTCTGAGGAGTGGGGAGATTCTGGAGTGGAAAATGGTAGCCTATGCCAGCTCAGCATTACTGAACATTATGAAGAGCAGCCTGGTTTCTTTATAGCACCTTGCATTAGTTTTTCTTATTTGTGTTCCTCTTCAGGCAGGTGCACTGCATCTATGTAAGGCTTCAAGCGTTAGGCTGTTGAATGATCATGGCAGCTGGAGCTGCCAGAGATAACTGATCAGAGATTTGTAAGGAAACATTTCCTTTAGATTTACACAAAGTCGGATTTTTCCACATATCCACCAGCACCTAGAAGGGCCTGGCCTGATTCCTTTTAGAAGACTGTGGACTTTCTTTCATTTGATCTTTAGAAAAGAAGGTAAATTGAAGCTGAAATATTACATATAAAGAATGACGCTTAGGATTGCACAGAGAGCACCCAGGCTTCACACGTGTGTAGCTTTGGGTTCCGTGTTAGCTAGTTTTCATCATGATTGGCCCCTGGACCCTTAAGCACTATTTAGAACGCTTTACACTAAGCAAAATGTTTTCTGACTAGATGCAGGTGATTTGTTTTACCCTTTTTGATCTTCCTGGGGATACTTGTTATAAAGCTGGAATTTAATTCTGTAACTTTTTGTTGAGATGATTTATTCAACCCTTGTGTCAAGTTTCAAAACTATATGCATCCACAGTTTCTTTTACTTATACTGAATTCACCAGCTTGAATGCTCAGGGTTACTCCGCTCTTTGCACTCAGTAAGTACTCACTAAGAGTGCTCGGGAAGCGATATGGGATGCTTGGAGATCGAAACCAGGTTGACCACATGCAAGGGAGCCGCCCGCCCTCCCTACATTGACTCTGCGCTTTTGGCGCCCATCCACATTCTTAATAGAGACTAGAATATTAGATAACTGCTGTTTGTGATTCAGCTTAAAACATGTATTAACGATTCTTTAAAACAGTAATTCTTGAGCTATCATCTAGCTGCACGTAAGCATTAATCTTAAATTTGCTCTTTTTTTATACCCGAGTAGTATACAATAAAGTATACATTAAAAGTTCCGTTACGGTTGGGTCATACGTGTTTCTTCCCATCCCTGGAAGTCTGTCTCCCTACAATAAAAGATAACCCATTTAAGCGGGCTTTGAAATAGCTAGATGGGGCCGGAACAGTAGCACAACAGGTAAGTATTACCTTGCTAACTTGAGGTCGATCTCCTGAGCACTGAGCAAATAAAAATCTGAGTCTCATGTTAGGGCTGTAACTACCAAGACAAAATTCCAAATATTGCAAGCTTCTTTAAAATTGAAATATTTAAGAATTGATTTGCACATGCTATAATAAGACCATGGGAAAATCTCAACGAATCTGAGGACATTGAATACTTAGCATTTTTCCAGGCCTACTTTGCTAGGTGAAGTTGACTTTCCTTCTCTACCTAGCAATGTTAATTTTTTCTTGAAAGCTCTATAAGGTTTCCCAATGTAGTTTCCGAGCAGTGTTCTGCAGATTTTCTTTAGGTCACATGTAACTCCTTTGTGCCTAACTCAGCAGCATGCGAATATCATATTTGCTTCAAGAGTCTGTTTTCATGTTTACATATAGACGAAAACCTAGGAGATAGGAGTGTAAAATGGGTATTAGTGAGTGGTTATGATGTCTCCTCCTTCATTTTGAGTTGGTTTACCGAATTTTCTCTTTCTTTGAGAATCTTGCTAATGGTTTATCAATATTGTTAATTCTTGATGAAGGAATAAATCGTAGTTTTTTTTGTTGATTTTTTGAAATGTACCAGAACCTCTTTTTCTCCACAATAAACATTGTTTCCTTTTGATATAGGTCACTTTAACAGGTAATATCTTAGTGTGATTTTAATTTGCTTTTCTCTAATGATAAATAACGTTTTCCAGTATTTCTAGCATTATTTAGTCTAGAACTTTTACTTTCTCTACATGTGGTCTTTATTTCTGGGATCTCAGTTTCATTTCATTGTGTGGAGGGTCATACCAGGTTGTGCTCTAGAGTTTAATCACAGCTCTATCCTTGGGGATCACCACTGGCTCTGATAGAATTACTATATAGTGCTAGGAGTTTAGAGCCAGGTTGGCAATACATAAGACAAGCACCTTACCCACTATCTATTTTTCTCCCATACTAATATTTTATTATTATTTTTATTGTTATTTATTATTACTTTACATTGCTGCTTTTTAAGTGGGAGTTAGACCTATGGTAAGATTCCTACACTTTTGTCCTATAGATTTCACACATCATGGAACTATCATATATAGTTCTGAACGCAGACTTATCATGTATATAGTTCTGAACTGTCACATGCAATAAGTTGATGAACACTCTGAACTATCATTAATATAGTTCTGAACTGTCATGCAATAAAGTTGCGCAGTTATTTTTAATATCCAGGATTCAGGGTCCAGGACATGGATAGAAGTAGAAATAATACTATTTACTATTAACCAGTGATCCACTGACTGTGTTTTGTTCCTTGAACTTGACATAGTATTTTAGATGGATTGTTTCTAAGGGGAATAATCTAAGGGAATAATCTAATCGAAA